>JAVFBW010162881.1:1328-11551 GCA_034783835.1 Mopalia ciliata
TTTTATAAAAAAAAATTTTTGTAAATATTTGTTTTTTCTTAAAAAGGAAACCAAGCAATGGTTTAAAAAAGCAAAAAAAAAAAAAAAAAAAACAAAAAAAAACAAAAAAAAAAACAACAGAATTGCCACTGGTTGTAATAGATTAATTTAGATTCAGTTCCATAGCAATTATTTAACGGCAAAGTAATAAATGTAAAAAACAAAAAAACATAGACAAACAAATATTTAAAACTGACCACAGCCCTTAAAGGCGAATAAAATCAGACTGACGAGTGATCAATTGGACACAATGTTAACCGAGATCACGAATGCCAAAAGAAACATGTCTCGAGTCGACAAAAATTAATAGACCATTTTTGCCAGGGGCATATACCTCAAAATTGCATAGAGAATCAAATAGACACTCTAACAGGTGATTAGCGCCGAAGTGCCATTGGGTTTGGAATAAAGACACGCGTTACCATAGCGACAACACAAATCGCTTCTCTAGGTTGACGCGACCTCCATTGTGTTGTCAAAGATGGTGACCAGTTCAAGATGACAGACTTGGAAAAGCCCATCGAACAATGGTTAAAACAGCATATTAATATCGACACAGGCTTTTGTTCCGGTGGCTCAAATCAACAGAGGCATTGATTGTTTTTACCTGAGACTATTCCATGAGCTACATGCTGAATTAGTATCTGCAGTTCGATATAGCTTTAAGTCCACATGATTAAATTAGCTGTGGTGCTGATCTTTGATAACAAATACTATGGAACGAAATAAAAATACCCTGTTTTACATACAGCATTGTTATATTTTGCCGAATAGACTATATCCAACGAGATGTACATATTTGATAAAAGTACAAGCTAATTAAATGGAGAATTATAGGAAATTAATAGAAGAAATATATAGAAAGGGATAATTATATATATTTTAAAGAACTCACGATTTACCATGTTTCGCTGGGGATTGAATTGTTAACCTTTTAAAGTGATATATAGTATAAGGCCATTCAGTAAATCACTGGTTGGAACTGTTCGTGTTAATACATAACACCCATCATATAAGGTCCACATATTATTTCAGATAATGCTGTTTATTTATTAGGGTGTATATAGTTTTATTGTAGAGGAAGATAATGTTGTTCACCTCAATCGGGATTTGAACTCGACTGTCTTGCTGGCAGGCCCTAAGAGCTACAAATGTTGTGCGTATAGATATCATTCTAGAATATAATTGTTTCTACATACTCCATCGATACATTGACTCTAGGATACACCAATGCCATATTGTGTTGTACTTCTTTTATTTGCAGGTCTGTTGCATACGTCGCCTCAAATATTGGCAGAAATTAATGCCATGGCCTGGAAGATCGTTCTAGAGTTGTCTTAGTCTCATACACTATCAAAACTCTCACGAGAATATGATTATATAAGGATTAAGCCCAATTGTGAGTAATATCTAGATCCCAAAGATGCTAATTCAGCTTCCCTCTGTCTGTGCTTTATATGGAGAGAAAATCGCCGTCTTCACTGGGTTATAATTAACAGACTAGCTCAGCCATTAGCCTCTGTAGCTCAGGTGGTAGAGTTTTCGGGCTGTTGTCAAAAGGTCCCTGGTTCGAATCCAGGTGGAGGCAAGCAAATGTTTGTCTCTTAATTTATTCAAAATATTTTAATGTATTAATTCTAAAAACTAATCGCAATCGTTTAAATCGAGGAGTCCTCTTATTATGCAGATAGACTCTATAAATTAAAAGTTGTTATGTGCAATTGACAGACTCTAGACTGAAGGTAAAATAAATTTCTTGTTAAAAAAAGTTAGTGACGGATAAGCAGCAAAAATGAGGTAATACATGTAAAAAAAAAACCCAAATAGACCAAACCCCTAAAGGACATCATAAAGAGGTATATATTCATAACATCTAGCAAGTACAGATTATAAATAATTTAATACAGAGGGAAGTTCTATCTGAACCAGTAAGTCTTTACAGCTGTGTTTGTCTTGTACACTATTCGAAGTTTATGAGAGAACGATGCAGGCATTTTACAACAGTATATTGTATTTCAAAGAAGGAAAAAGGTTTCCCGGAGATCTGATTAATGTAATGGGACTACTTTCTTGTTACCAGTTGTATAATACTAATGATTCACTGTGAAACATCAACGCGTTTTTTAAATTAAATTTTATCTTCATCCAGACATCCAAAAATTATCCCCAAACAAGGCAAGACAAAAATAACTACTATATTAACTTTGTTGTGATTTTTTAGATCGTTATCTAGAAACAACTTTAGTAGAAGTCCAAACCAGTTTCTTAAGTACCGGTATGTAACCACAGAGATGAATATACATTTATACAGAATAAGATCATACCTTCAAAGGATAAATTGGAATGTCCAGCGTCTGAGCTTTTCCGACTTGACCTACTACTGTTCGATCCCCTTCGGTCATAATCGGAGAAGAAAGGAATAAGTCCTCCATCGGAACTTTTCCTACTGCTATTTGACCCACGTCTGTCATAATCGTTGATGAGACTTAATCCACCATCGGAACTTTTCCGACTGCTTCTGCTACTCCCTGATCCCCGTCGGTCGTCAGGAAGCAATGATAAATTTCCGTCGGAACTTTTCCTAGAACTTGAAGAACCTCTTCGACTGTCAGGCCAAAATAGACGACCATCAAAAGAGATTATTGAGTCTCTTCCAGACATTGAACTTTTACGACTGCTTAATGAACTTTTTCTACTACTGACACTACTTGTTGAACCTCTGCGGTAGTCCTCCAGTTCAAACGTATATGGAACAACTTGTTGGCTACCATAGCACAAGCTGTGTCGATGAATAAATATTTGAGGTACAACAAAACGAGTTTCTTGCCTAGAAGCCTTCCTTGTAAACACTCCCGCAACTAATCTCAGTTTTTCCTCTTCCTTTTGTCTTCGCATTCCCGAAAAGTAAGCTGAAAAGACAGAACAAGCATTACATTAAGAAAAGACGTATATATATTTATTCTTGAGATACAACGCGAGTTATGTTACTAAGATAATTAAAATGAAATGTACAATGTCTGACACAATCTCATCTCGCTTGAAGATATGCTCTTAATGTCGGTATATATAACAGGCAATGAATTACTTACCGTCTGACACCTCCAGTTATGGCAAACCCGAAATATAGACAACAGATTTGCTTTAAAACATCTATGTTGTCCGCATAATTGTTTCAGTGCTATCTATACAGATTAAATAGGCTTTCAGTAGTTCTTTTAAATGTACATTATGTCGACATTGTAGCATTAACTTGAAATGTGTGTCCTCGTTGATTCAGATTTGGTGGTTCATTTCATTTTTTCGGGTAAAATTTAATTACGGTTACAGAGTATTAAAACAACGTCAAAGCAAACACACCATACGTATGTGAAAGGTTCTGTATTAATAAAGTAATTTATATTGTGTTCAATGTATCTTAATTTCATAAAGTTATATTTGTGTAATATCTTCTTATATTTCTCCACGTTTTCTGAGCAGTGCTATCAGGCTTATAGCTATGCTACAACGTGGAATAACATGGTAATTATGACGGATTAATTTTGGGCCTTGACTTATAAAAAAAAAAAAAAAATTAAACTGAAGAATAAAAATGATTATAAATATTTAGTGCTTATAATACTTTCCAGAAAAATCGAAGAGCGCATTTCGTCACGGTTAAGATAAATCTCCATCAATAAAATCCACAATGGTTTAAACCAACATGTAAGGACACACTGTGGCAGGCATTGGCCGATGAGCATTCGTCTGACTTGATTAAACCACATACAACAATTTACTTATACTTTAACTCATTGGATGATTTAAGAAATATTTCCAGAAATGTATCTACGTTTTAAATAAATAAATGAATACAATGTGCTTTGAAGAGAAAATGTAGAACAAAATAACGAAGTTTCCCGCTGACACGTTGACGTCATTGATGTGGATCAAAGTAGAGACTGGATCCAAATTATAGACTCAGTCGCTCAAACTGTGACCATTAGATTGCACTGGAGTGATAACAGGGCGCTTCCCGTATCACGGTAAAATGGGCAATTACAGCGATCTGGTCAGCACAGTGTGCAAATTACAGCCTGGTTGCTTTATAAGTAGCAAATATCTGTAGATAAGTGATGGTGTTGAATTATAAATGGATTATAACATGATATGTAGGTCAATTACATCCCCCCAGCGCCCATTAGAACACTCAATAATATAGCGCAGTCTGTCAATGTAGGACCCTAAATATTTCTTTAAAGTTGTGATAAACAAAAAGGATTTCTGCCTTCACAAGGGTTCAAACCCAAAATAAAATATTTATCTTCCGCGTCCATGCGTCAGTTTTTTTTTTGTGCCAGTTACTTGTAACTTCTCACGGGTATCTGTATATAATGTCACCTCAAAGATGCTTTGCACATATGTAAATCAATACAAACAGACACTAACCAATGTTGGCGTGGTGTAAATCTTTCCAATTTGGGACTGGCACACAGAAGAATTTTTAAATCATCTTCCAACATTATTGTCGCGCAACCAATGTACTGCGTTAAGGAGTCACGCTGACTATTTCGATCTGTTATTTAAAAATATATTTGAATTTTATGCGCATGATTTAATTCCATAAGATTCACTCTGCAATACAAAAAAAAAGTTTTATACGAAATTGGTTTTTAAAGACTTTTATTCATAATGAGATACAATTTAAGCTAAGTTGCTTATCTGTTGTCTCTCTTTTAGCCATTCAATACAAATATTGCTTCAAATTGTAGATAATTAACATAAAAAAGTACAAAGATTGGCGGAACATTTAAAAATGTTTGCACTGGCTACTCAACTGTATGCTTTAAACTTTACAGTAATATGAACTAAACACAGTACAAAAAATAACATTGTGGGGAATGGCAATATTCAATATGTACATAATGTCCAGGTATTCTAACAGATTTATTCCATCAGCCTTCAAATTACAATAATCGCTTGGAGGTTTTGATGATCTTCATCACATGATCAACAAGCAAAAACATTTTTCGTGAGTTCATTGTTTCCATAAAGAAGAATGTTATAGCCGTATATTTTTTGTATAAGATTTCGAATATTCTGTAGAAGTAAGTCTGAAGTAGACAAAATTACCATAATTGAAGAAATAATGTTCGATTGATTCGTAATTATGCCTGCAACGACAAGCTGGATTATCATTTAAAAACAAGTGTTCGTTTAATGCACTTCAACCTATCCGTATCCTACTCCAAATTATATAAATTTATCGCCGGTCATGATAAAAATTCTCGGAGGAGGCACAATGACATGTCAAAAAGACACGTTTTAGGTAGACTTTAATTGTTTGAGATGTTCAAGTAAGAATATATTTCCCTCTTGAGCAGTTGTTGGGAAGAATGACGGACAAAATTTCTCACAACAAAATGCAAATTTATTTGGATTTCTCACCGAGTATGGGTTACGTTTTGATGTTCGAGAATGCAGATTTTCGAAAAGATTACTAGGTGCATGAATATTAATGATTTTATTTTACAGGATTAATCTGTGTGTGTTTGCAGCTATATTTCATTGGCTCAAAACAAATTCTGAGCGCCCTCACATAGTGATTCGAGTCTCTAATCATTTGTTGGCCATACAACATGCTATGTATATACAGTAAGTGGCGTCTTTACAAAACCCTACTGTTTTGTTACATTATAATACACCCTACCTGTTGCAAAGTTACTACTGTGTTTCTCGTACAAATGTAAGCATTTTTCACCGTAC
The DNA here is from genome assembly GCA_034783835.1 of Mopalia ciliata. Classification (NCBI taxonomy): domain Eukaryota; kingdom Metazoa; phylum Mollusca; class Polyplacophora; order Chitonida; family Mopaliidae; genus Mopalia; species Mopalia ciliata. The sequence continues at coordinate 7,110 of JAVFBW010162881.1, forward strand.
AGAAAATTCGGTTGGGCAAGGTAAAGCGGAAAAAAAGTGGTTGATCAAGATGAGCCAGTTTATCCAAGTGTTGCTAATTTTTTCCAAGACGATGAATTTCAGAACTTTCTTTGCAAAAAAAAAAAAAAAAAAGTCTTTGTTTCAAAGCGTTTATTTGATCACAGACAGTTTTACGATCCAATACTCTCTTAACTTATCGAAGAGTCAGGTGGCCTGGCAAATTTATGATGTCAGCCTGACGCCAGAGACCTAAATTAATTCGATAAGAAAATACCTAGACGGTTCATTGGTATCTGGGAATATAGATCTGCCGCATTGATATAATGACCAAGCCGCTTGACTATTGTTAACGTTCGACAGCTACGATGACGAGTTACGTTAAAATTCTTTTTCAGTTGTTCTCGAAAGATAAAGCTAACGCGAGCTTTATAATTAAACCATTCAAGTGCATTTTAAAACTCAAATTCAATCTTGTTTCTATCTTTCGTATTTATTTTATTCTGTGTAGTCCGTATTTTGACAGCTTCGCCCTGGCACGGGTATACTAAACCATGATGTGACTGACAAACTTTAAGTAACTTTATATTTTTATAACTTTAAGTGAGGTACAGCCGCAAAAAGCGTAATACCATTCTCAAATTTGTCCTGAACATAAAACTCATGTTCGAACCAGTACAAGTTTGTCATTCTCAAGGGCAATAACTAGGTGAGTTCTGATACATATTTGATTAATCTATGAAATACTGACGATATATCTGTAGAGAAACTATTTCTAGGCAAAATTCGTGACTTAAGTTCTCTTTATGGTGATACGCGGAGTACTGTACAGATTTATAGCCGTGTTGGTTTATTCGCCTATAGAAATAAGAGCCGTCCGAAAGAACCCAATTTACCAGATGACAAAAACCACAATGAAGACTGTGATTAATGGAGCTTCTCATGGTACAAAGTCCTGATCTTTACAGACCAAAGACAGATTGCTTTACGTTTTCTTACCTAGCAGCCCCGTAAATTGTGAACACAGTACTTAAGCTCGAAATTTACTATCATGCTAGCCAATAAATTGCCAGAGTACAAAACTTATAAAGCTAGACTATAAAAAGTCATTGCAAAGCCTTTGCAGTAGTTAGCTAACTAATTTGGTTCTTTGAAGACCGGAATAGAAAAAAAAAATTGTCAAGCCCCTGTCGTGCGTTTCAGCAAGCTTCTATTTAAACTTGGCAAAATCCCCATATACTACTTAGTTGAGGAAGTTCAATGGTTAAAAAGTGTCTTAACATCAAGCCTAACTTTAGGTTTAACTATAGTCTTAAATTCATTTAGTACTCCAAGTACATTATTTTTCTTGGCAATATTATAACATGTAAGATTTGAGATTCCGGTTGCTCGAAGTACTATTATAAGTAATCTGCTTTTAAATGACGTCCCGCCATGTTGAAGATCTGAATGTTTGCGATATCTCTATCAATAAAACTTCTCCTGGCAACAGGTGTGCTCGACTTACATTCCTGAAGAAGTAGCCAGCCAGGGGTTTATTTGGTATCAGCTTGGTTTCAAAAGGATCTGAAGTTGGATAAACAAATACACACTCCGTATATGATGCTCCTTGTCAACAGCAACATATTGACCTTTTATTCCCTGGACCATGCTATAATTTAATGCGCTATGGCTGTCAGACGTCTGTAATTTTCTATGGTTATCCTTTAACCGCGGTAGAGGAAGTATCCTTTTATCATCCTTGTATAACCTTATGATCACAGCTTGATCAAATCTCCCTGTAATTTGGGTCCTGTCTCCAAGCAGTTCCGGCTCAATGCCATCGTCATAACGGAGGCAGATTTTCGCCACAGCAAACCCTGACCGGATTAAAGCACTTACAACAGACTTATAGAATAATACTAGATGCACCTCGGAGCAGCTGACTAAATAATCAACAGACGATAATGTATTCTAACATATACAGTGAATATCTCGACGTGACAAGCAGACCAAAACAGAAATTAATTGATTAAGAAGATTGCATTGTATCATTGTATCAGTGTGATTCTGACTACTTTCAGATACACGTTCGTGTTCAGACGATTGCTTAAAAATCAATTCCAAACAGGGCTGGAATAACCAGTAAGCAAAATTGGCACCCGCTTCGGGCATCCAAGCAAACTGCGGGACGCCACAAAGGTACAAAAATAAACATCATTTCCTATTTTCCTACATGTTTTGTTCCATTTTGAAAAAGATTGGATTTTATGGTTAATTATTATTTTAATTTTGAATTATGTAATGGGGGCACCAACGGAAAGCATTTTTAGGCCCTGATTCCAGCATTCTTGATAATATCTTATTATTATTTTGTTTGATTGAGGTTTAGTATCACTTTAAGTCGACGTGAAATATGACGTAGCCTGTGACACTAAAGTAAACCACTATCACTCTCACTGACCGCAAACAAAGGCAAGATACAGGCAAGCGCAGGAAAAAAATATTGGCTAACCTTATGTTTCGTTCTGATTGGTCGCAAATACGTCACGTGGCAGTACACAAATTTGCATCCTTTCTGTCGTTGTCATGCAATACTAGTGGGGCATTGGAAATTATTTTTCTGTGCTTAAATTTATTTTCTCTTCGGTCAGGTGAATGCGTTTCTTAGTAATGGCGTTACATGATTTCTGTCGCAGCCATGGCGTTCTAGTGGGGCATTGGAGATTATTCTTATTAACGTTAAATTTATCTTCTTTGCTCACGTCAATCCCCGCCTTCCCCGTCACATGAAAGTATGAATCTTGTAAAACAGTGGCCGGGACCTGTTTATAGACGTTAACAATGTCAGTCTATATCGTACATGTTGGCTACCGAGAAAGATTTTCCTGAACAGTTGTAAAGATATATTCGGTAACCATATGAAAAAACAATTACCCTATGTTTGAGAATGGAACATCATGATTTTCCATCTGTCGACCATTGATGTTCCGTGCTCAAACATGCAATATTTGTATAATGTTCAAAAGAGTCCTGGTTAAGACATTGATCATGGATTCATTGTCATCACCTGATTCTTTGTTTATTCCGTACAGGATAGGTCAGCCAGGATATCCTCCAATGACTCCAGCATGGGTCCGTTTTCGCCGAAAAAAATTGATAAAGCAGGTGTTTTCGAACAGAAAAACAATTATCATCAATCGGCTCTTCTGAATAGAGCTTGTTAGGCAACTCTTACGTTCTTCCATTGTCTATAGGCGGGATTGTGCAAATCTGATAACGGTGACATTCGGCCATGTTGACAAATCTACCAAATCAACATATTGAAATGCGTCACGTGACACTTTTCGTATACTACCAGATAGCTGTATCGTCAATAAAGCGTCAGACTGCATTGCCGATACCTGGATCTAGCTTAGGAACAGTACACAAGAACAATAAGTGACACCAGCACAACCATAAAATGTGAAGTTTCGATACTGTTGGAAAGGTAATCTTTGTCCATAGTGCTATTAAAGACAGCCTTGTTACTTTCCTAACAAACTGCCCTTACCCAGATGGATATGTAATAGAAGACTACGTGTTCTACATACAATTACATCAATATTTAAAGACAGCATATATTATTGTCAAGAACTATTGACAGTGAATTATTATCGAATGTTATATTAACACCACATCAAGGAGAAACGATTCTACAACCGGAAATGAGACTTATTTTATGGAAGGCTACATTTTGGTAGGGCTGACATTAAAAAAAGATCGGTACCATTTCATTTCATAGAGGGTTACAATGTAAGCATATATACCACAGATAAGAGTGTACCAAGCACAGGAACAAATATATTCCGTGTAACACAACAAGATAAAAGCAATCAGAGATTGCTAAACAATATGTCCCCACCCCCACAGTCCATACAACACGCACATAACTACATGCAGTGAAATGCAAACCTTTACCTAATGAATTGTTACTGATGTTGCACATGTGCACATGGATAAGAACGCAGTATGCAAGTTTCAAATGCTTTAATTAAAAAGGAACTAAGACACAGCAAGGACAGAGCGGGGAAAAAACCCAATAAGTTTGACAAAGCAAATTCCAATAATTTATGCAGAAATTTGCCTTATTCCCTGACTTTTTTCTACATTGAACATCTGCATAATTTCCGTAATTTTTTATAAACCAGTTTTTTTTTTCTACGTTACACATATGTGTATACAGGAAAATGGAATATGGAAGTTTGGCAAATCCAAGTGAAAAAGGAGCCGTCAGATAAGGCCTGGACAGGGCTAATTTGCATAATTTATTCCGAAATTTGCATAATTCCGTGATTTTGTTTCTTTCTTGCATATCTGCGTACATAAAAGAATGCATTATGCAAGTTTTAAAAGCCTAAGTGAAATAGTAACCACGATACAGCTCGGACAAACTTACCGGACAAATGGAGCCAATTCGCATAATT
>JAVFBW010162903.1:0-11549 GCA_034783835.1 Mopalia ciliata
TTCAGCTTTCCTCTGAAGTTCACGCAGCTCTCTTTGTGACTTTTGGGTCATCGCCATGGTTGCCTTGGCATCCTCCTCAGCTTGTCGTAATTCTGCGGCCTCTTTCTCTAGCGAGTCCATCTGGAACTGGTATTCCTGTATCCACAAATTCATGACATAAATTACTTTATTTGTTAAATTGAAGTTTTATGCTGTACTAATTTCACTCATATAAGGATATGCCACGCCAATGGGTGATGGAAACCACCCTTGATGTCACTGGCAATAAAGACAAATATAAGACATTCACAAGACACAGTAAAAATACATCACAAACAGACAGGCTACTTGTTGGCCCATAGCCCCTAGAATACTGGTACAACATGAAGCTCCTTCAGAAAGACACCACAAGTTTAGTATACTTGCTATTAATTTGGTAGAAATATTAAATTCAATTTGGTAAGATATGATGTCATGGCTCTAATATAACAAATAAATCAGCACAAAACCTGCTCAACATTTTGATTTATTCAACACACCATTTAAAGTTGTACAAGAATCCATTGCTATAATGTGTTGATTGATTCTGGTTTAACACCATACTTGGGTTATTTAACTCAAACAACAACACACCAAACCAATGGGTGCAGGAAACAACCAGGACATCACTGGTAACAAACAATGACCATTGTCAAAACCATCCCAAATAGATCGGCTCTGTACTGCCCCTGAGCTCTGATACAAGATCCTGTATAAAGTCATTCCAAACTTTCGCATGAAATAATTTGATTCTTCACTCAAATAAATCAAGACTACTTGTTTTTTCTTACTCTGCGTAGTATCTCAGCTTGTTCTAGTTGCTCTTGTCGAATCTTTTCTTTAGTTCTTATCTGCTCTTCCAGAACCTTCACTTCCATTTCTAGTTTCTACAATAGGAAACAGATCAGTAACATCTTAGATTAAGGCTTAATGCTGTACTTCAAGCAATTCACTTATATAATCATATTGTAGTATGTCAGCCCAATGGGTGAAGGAAACTAACCCTGTTCGATTCAGGTTTATTGTGGGGCTTTAGGTTATTTCACTCACATGAAAGTGAGCCAGCCAAATGAGTGAAGGAAACCACCCATGGCGCAACAACATGTATATGTAGTAACAAGGTAAGACAACACAGGACGATTATCAGTGAAGCCAGAAACAGTTCCCCTTTGATTGCCCCTCAGCTCTGTGAGCACCAGGAAGCTCTGTTGAGCCACAAGCTCTGAGAGTACCAGGAAAAAAGGAAGGAGAACCAAAGTAAAGAAATTGTTTGTTTGATTGGTGTTTAATATCGTACTTAAGGGTATTTCACTTATATAATGACGGATTGTCCATTTCACACTGTTCCTAGCCTCTTTTACATTGGAAAACTGTTAGAAAACCTCGTAAAAACCACCCAGCGATTGCTGGAGTCACATTCTGTGACTCACTCATATACCGGATATTCGACAGACGGAGTTGATGCCGTGAATGGTACATTTGAATATGATTAGTTAGCGCGCACACTACCACTAAAGCACAGCCGCAGGCCCCCAAAGCTAAGAAAAGCTAACCCCCGAAATTTTAAAAAAAAAGTTTTGATAACATTAAAATAAACATGTCAATTCTTCCATACTTTTTTAGCAGAACCCTTTTGATCTAATCGTAACCTTTCAGCATCTTCATCGATTAATTTCATCTGTTTTCCAGTCTTTGGTCTCTTGTTACGTTTGGTGGATGCTGAACCTCCTCTTGCTTTGGATACACTCTTCAAAAGAGAAACCACACATCAAATATTAAATTATATCAAACTAATCATAAGACTTACACACAAATTTATCAAGTAAAAGTTACACATTTACAGAAAATGTTGTTTATGTTAGCAGACTTAAATGTTGTTAAACCGTTATCTTATAAGTTTTAAAAACAGAACATGGAAACCTACCCAACGACCAAACCATATATATTCAAAATATTTTCATGACAGACAATATATTGTCTACATTTTCTACATAACAAATTCCTTTAGCTGTTTTAGGATGTTAAATACAAAATAAAAGGTAATTCTCAGAATATTTGCACTGACTGATTATTTAATATTTAACACTACAAACCAGCAACCACACCAACAGAACCTTATATATTAAAAGCTTGCTAAGTTAGGCAGTTAATGTTCCTTCAGTGCAAATAACACCCCATGACTGTACTCGATAGATACTCCCCTTGACAAGAGGGCTTGAATAATGAGAAAAAATTCTTACCTGTGCGGATTTAACATGGCCACTAGTTTTCCCATCAGTTGATAGAGTTCTGACCAGGGTGTCAGGAGAAGGAGGCCCTGGAGATAACAACACCAACAAATGTTACCACTTTTAACACGATTTAATAGTGTATTTTCCCTTTACTCAAGTAGTTTTAATCAGCTTCTATTTTGAATTAAACACATTTATTAAAAACTAAAAATGCTGAGGAAACTAAACACTCAATCATATTGCTCAAATTGGGAGAAACAAATAATTTTTTATGTACAATTTCACTAAGAAACATAAAAAAAACATTCATTATTTTGAGTTCATTCATACCTGTGAAGTTCATTCTCAGTAAGATTTATTTATGTTGAATTTCTCATTCAATTGTGATTTCTTGCACATAATCAAAAAAAAAATTAAAATCAAACATGTACCTCGTCTGACTTCAGAGGATTCTTTCGGACTACCTCGTCTGATTGGTCGAGCCCTTTGGGTGGGTGGCGCTCCGACTGGTGGCGTTGGGGACAAGGGCAGAGATGAAGCCGGCAGTCTCTCAGCTTTAATGGGTGAAGGGGGTGAAGGCGATAGTCTATCAGCTCGGCTTGTAGGAGGTGGGGGTGGTGACACAGGAAGTGATGACTTTGACCGTATTGAACGAAGAGAGGATTTTGAGGTGAAAGGAGCATCCTTGACCTCTTGACCTTTCGGGGCATCATCAGTCTTAGTTACAGGCTCCTGTAAAAGAACAATGAAGTTATATATTCTGGATTAATTCATTTCATAACAAACAATGTAACCAGCTACATCAGTCATTATTATTAACAAAAACCCAAAAATTGAACAGAAAAAAAACCCTAAATTTTTTCTTTAAAATAAACATTAAAAGAACAAAAAGATCAGATAATTCAGATTTATCACAAAAATCCAAATAAATTTCAACTTTCCCCAGATAGTGACCTTTCATAGTGTAGTCAAATGCAGACAGGAATTCTTGTGCAATGGTAACAGCCATACCAAGGCAATGTTATAAAGCCATGTGTTCAAGGCTGAGAGAACCATATGTTATTGTTGCTAAAAACTATACTCATATTATCGTAGTAGTTTCATGAAAATCTCAGTTTAAAGTACATCTTTAAGCTTACCTTATGTTTGTGAGATCTTGACTGGTACTGTGAGATGTGAAGCTCAGAGCCCCTGGGCTGAGTATGTTGGGTGTGGTCGGAGAGGGTGGGTTTGGTCTCTGAGGATGTGTCATTGGCGAACAACTCCTGTTCAAAATTAGCATAATGGTATGGGACAAAATTTAAGTGGGATTATTCAGTTACAGATTAAAAAGTTTAAATCATGTAAGTAACTTCGTATCTTTGTTTTATTTTACCACCTACAAATGGCAGTGGCACCAGAACGGTAATAAAAATCTCAGCAATCTTAATTTACACATTAAAAAAAACCCTACTACGTTAATCTTGATTTGAAAACTGAGGTTCATATCCTTATAAAGCTGTGGAAAAATCAGAGACAATTCAATTGTTTGTTTGTTTGATTGGTGTTTAACGTCGTTCTCAAGGGTATTTCACTTATATGATGATGGACAAAAATACAAAACATCACAAACAGAACTGCTTCCCCTTACCCTTTAGCTCTGTGAACACCAGGGCTACAAAAAGCAGCCTCTTTTCTCGCCTCTTACGATCGACCGAGGAAGCCGAGGGAGTATTCTGCAGGGCCATGGCCCACCCGCTCCCTCACGGGGCGAGACAATTCAAAGAAGTAGTCTTAAACATTGTGTTTGATCAATATCAAACATTCTGAATTCTTATAACAGGATAAAACACACCATACTGGAGTGATCCATAGAATATGAATAATGTCCAGGTTATGTCCACATAGACAGGTGTGAGATACAAATATTCTTACCTTAAATTCAGAGAGTTCTGACACAGGTGTTCCAGAAAAGGCCTGGTCAATATCCCTCTCAGAGACAGAAGATGGGTCTAATGCCACTGGATTAGCAGTTGTAGTAAGTGTAACGTTTTTATCCTCAGTAGCTGTCTTTGGTTGTGGATCATCACTGAAAACCAGCTCATTCATGTCATATGATAGGTGGGATTCTTCCAGTTCTCTCTCCATTGTAGGCACATTTATTTCGTCTCCTGCTACTAGAGGGGTAGGCTTGGTCCTGTCAGAAAGTTTGTTTGTTTCATTTAGGAGAGTCATTTCCGAAACTTCCTTCTGCTTTTCATTATTTTCACCCAAAAAGTTGATAGGATTTTCCCCAAAGGCTTCCTGTGGAAAGTCTACGGGGCTGCTTGCTGTTGAAAGAGAGAAAGATCATCATTTATTTGCTTATGATTGTCTAAAGTAGAAAAGTTTTGTTAAAGTGATACTATGGGCTGAAAGAACCTCTATATCCCTTGAAAGGTTACCATTTAATATACTTTAAAATGGCATCGACTTATCGTTTCTTATACCTTCCTACTACCACTGGTGGCTGACATTTTGGGCGTGGCCACCTTGTCCATGACGTCACGCGACTAACACTCTTCTGCGTTACGGGTTAATAACATTTGTGAACCAATTACCTATATAGGTCAGTGGTATCAGTGGTAGGCACCTTTTTTTAAAAAGAAAGATATTTGATTGGTCCATATTTGTGGAGTTCTTCCGTTTAATGATAAAAGTACCTAGACATGGCCGCGCAGATAAATTTGACTGTAGTTTGTGCATTACACATTATTTAAGATCCAATTATAAAATTGATATAGCTCGATTAAAAAATTAGAGAGCATAATTGAACACAAGAAATGATGGTCCTTTTACCTATATGCATTTTATTGCAGCCCGGAGTTTCGCTTTGATTAAAGTCGGTTGGTTATGTTTTATGATACAGTTTGGGGTTTCAAACCTGTGGTCTGTTTTATTACTGCTTATACCCTTTTATTATTTTTTTAAGTAAGTTAAGCACAGAGCCAGTAAAAATGTATATCATTAAATAATGTCATTTTAATCAAAATCATTATAGCATAATCTACATCCTTTATCTGGATGTTGTCCGGTGTATTCATATCATAATAAATTCTACCAAACTTCTAACTTGATCAATGTTTGTTTTGTTGTTGTTGTACTGTGTTTGGTTGTATTCGACAGTACATCGATCCCTGTCAAATTACGTCTTACTATAGATTAGTGAGGCTAAACGTTAAAAGACCAATGATTCCGACCAATGGTATTTTTTCTATGATAATTTCTAGAGGTTTCTCGCCTCGGTTAACGTTATTTCACTCATATTGGGGGCATTTACCAGCATAAAATGTTCCGTCATCCACTACCCGCCCTCTGGCTAGGGACAGGTCGTTTGAAGAGTAGCAAAGCTGTCTTTACCTAGCACTGAATGGAAATTAGCTTTCCAATATTATGGAAACGCTTCACGTCTTGGATGGGCTAGTGTCAATTATTGTTAGAATACACCACCTCACATAAGTTAAATACCATTGTGTACCGCGTAAAACCCCAATCAACCAATCAACCACCCAACTATAGCAACCAACAATAAAAAGAAACAACACAAGGCACACCACAAGGCGCAATATGATCCAAAATGGTTAGTGCCATTTTGTAACCATCAAGGACCATCTAGCTTTTTAACGCAGACTGAGAACTTTGGGATAAACCCACACCATTACTGTCTTACCAGGAAGTGACGTAAGAATTTAAAAATGTGTAATGTTGGTAAACATAAAATTAAACAATTTTTTTCATTAAAGAATGATTAAACTTGTTAATATTCTTTTTAAAAAATTGGTTTGATTGGGGTGATAGGTATCTTTAAAAATGGAAATGGATCGATTTACAGCTGAATGACATCAGAGCATAGTCTCGGTGTATTTATACAGCTGTAATTCGCTCACGACAACCACACAATTTACGCCGTTTTAGCGAATATCACTACATCAAAATGGTCCTGGTTTATGACGAAGTGGGCTGTACGTAAATCATGGAGGTCAGACCGCATCCGGTTTTAATCAAATGAATTAGTGCTAGAGTTTGTGTTACCCTTTTGTCTGGGAGAATCAAACACCATTTTTTATAAAGCGATATCAAAAACTGCATTGTGCAGATATCGAGCTTTGATGGAAACTCAATACATATATCTAACCTCATACAAAAAATAACCTTGCGTTAGGTTAGCTAAAAATGGATTGATTGTTGGTTGATTGAGTGAATGAATGATTTTTTCTCTGGCTACGGGAATGTTTTCTCAAGCATGGTTGGTCAAATCGTCTTTCTTACCATTGTTAGAGCATGCATTAGTTCAGCTATTGTGATGGTGCGCAATCAATCAATTAACTAATCAATAAATCTATAAATCGATCAGTCAGTGGGCCAAGCAACCAATCAACCAATCAACTAATTATAATCAACAACCAATAATGATCTGAAGCCATCTTGCATTGATTGCAGAGGCATTAGAAAAACATAAGTAAGTGAGACACTTCCAGTGTTTTTAAATATTCATAAGTTTGTCGTTCCTTTAATTGATCCCATTATAGATCATTAACATGATTAACTGCTAACGGGCATTTGTAGACATGTTAACATGCCAATATCTTTATGTAATCGATATTGGCTGAGGAAGGCTTTCGTCTGGTAGATCTTTTACAATATCTGCATATAGTCGATATCAACAGGAAAATATTTTTTCTGGTAAATCTTAAACCAATGAGTCACAGAATATCTTACACACAATGCATGAAAGAAAATTAAAGAAAATAACAGATGCAAAGTGCTGAAATTAAGAAATGGATTGAAAATCAAAGTGTAGTCGAGTGCCAGTCTTAAAGGTCCCATTTCTAACATAAAGAGAATCGAGGCATTCTATCTTTTTTTTCTCGAAACTTAGGCTTTAAGGTAGTGACAGGAGATTAACGAACCGCAGAACTTGTGAGTAGTAATACAGCTGACGTCACCATATATAGGTCACGTCATTACCAAGGAACTACTTTCGAGTCTTTTAATATCGTAAGGCGAAAAAGAAAAAAAAATGAAAGTGTTTGAGTACTGAATTCGCAATTTTGTTTGTTATTTACACCCACTCAAAAACGTTGGGTATATTATTTTTGGTTTATTTCCTTTTAGCGATTTTGGAGGAAACTGCTACTGACAAAAATAAATGTTTTCCACTATTTTTTCTGAAAATGTTGTTTTCCATAATTGTAGTCATACATGTCAAGAGGTCTTGTTGAGTAATTCTTGGGTACGAAAATGCTTAACCATTTCTCCCCCTGGACAAGATACTTAGAAATCAAACATTTAACATAACCGAAGGCCTACATGTGTATCTCAAACATAAGTAGATTTGTAGATTTGTTTTTTAATGTTGAGGTGAGTAAAAATGATAATTGTGGGCGCTTTGTATCGGGTTTAACAGACGTTAAATGTGTTTTGTCAAGTCTTTTTCCCCCACTTGAACCTCTCATAAAGACGTCTGTCTGTCTATTAGCAGTGTAATTTAATTTTGATTGTTTACCGTGAGCACAATCGACAGCGCTGCATTAGGTATATATGACACTAACAACACTACAGTTGAAAGTCTTATATTGCGAAACGATGACTCGGGTAAACCAGCACATCTCGCAATGTCTCACGGTAATCGATGTGAAAAACGAGATTACTGCATATAATCACGTTCAATTATCACTAATGTACCTGATTGGTCCAGATCAAACAAGACTGGCTAGTCACAACTCCAGTTTCGCGATGTCGGCAAACAAGGCGTGGAATACGAGACCCGTTTCTCCACCGGACTGAATATCATATAAAAATACGATTGGCAGATAAACCAGGTAACACTGATAGAGACTATTTCTACCTCTTTTAGCACAAGAGTCGTATTTCCTTTTGGCGGAAGGCTGACAAGCGTTAGGCGGCGAACCGAAATCCAGTGTAAACCAAACTACCAGATATGTATTACGCATTGCCACATTCCCTGTCCCTTTCTTTTTCGATGAGGTGATTGTTTAGACAGAGGAGTATTTTTCTATTAAAACTAGCTGCAGTCTGCCGCCTTGAAATCGCAGTAATACAACCATACCTTAATTTAATGAGTTTAAGGCCTCAATTTGTGTAATTGTGTAATAAGAAGTAAATCTCAAATCTTCAAATTAAGGATACTCTAACCCCCCTTCAGAAGTAAATTATTTTTTTCTAAAACTTACAGAAAAAATTATTTTGCATAAAAAGTACAAGTTTGCTACCTCTTTTTCAAATTGCTACTTCTTTTACACTATGTACGTCAACTGTCCAATCTGACATCAACGTATAGTACATTATGTGAACCCCAAAACGGTCATTCAGTTTTTTCCTATTTTTTCTTAGTTTTTCTTGCAATATTGGGTTAAAGATCAATAATCCAAAAAATGAGTCAAAATAGTGAAATTTCAACTTCTCATAACTTTATCTAAGAAACGAAAGGTAGAGTATCCTTAAGTAAACTTACCGGATTTAATATCCCAATTCAATTAAATTATGCATCATTTTATTAGGTATAAATGGAAGTTACATTACCTTCTACTGACGTCTAATAGACTATTAGATTTACAGAACCCTGCTTCTATCTTATCTATTGTTTTAGTAGACTTTAGAAATACCACAATATGTCCTTACGGTGAAAGATAGTTGCTTGCCTCCCCCGGGATTAGAACACGGGACCTTTGGGTTACAGGCCCAACACTCTACCGGCTGAGCTATAGAGGTTCACGACAAATATATGTATATTGCATGTAAATTGAAAATATCAAATACGTGAGTCTTAAACCTACATGCGAAAGAGAAATTTTTCAAAAATGAATGTTTCTAATTTGGTCTCCATGGTAATGTCATTTTAATCTTAGAGAAAATAAATACAGTCATTTTTCTCGACCCATGCATCTTCTTCTGACATAAGCAAATCAGAGAAACAAACTGTGGAAAAAATGTAAATAGTGAACAATAATGTATGTACACATACTCTAAGAAACGACATTGCTCAGGTCTTCGTTCGGAAAAAACGCCTTCCAAGTTTACTCTGGCCCAGGGAGTTGTTTGTTTAAGTTAAGTGTCCATTAAGACTTAAGTGTGAACGGATATTAGATTTCCTCGATTCTAATTTCCCCATAAAACGTGATCAGCAGTTACATTTTCTTCCTTGGGCATTGATCTTTGCCATTAGACATAATCAATTCTGCTTGTTTATACCAGAACAAGTGTTTATCCTCACAAGCTCAGTTCATAACTGAAACCAGAAGAAAAACGGATTACGGTTTGAAAATAAAGTACAGCGATAAAAGAAGCAAACCTTCGTAGCCACGGCACGTCGATCAAGCTAAAGCTCCGTTAGCCTAACAACCCGTTAGATGACGTCGCGTCACAAAGAAATGGACGTCACGTCATAATAGAATTTCATTGTTACGCAACGTCACGTAATTGGCCGTTTACTTAACTGAGCTTTGAACAACCGGCCAATTTGCCTCATAATGGACTCAAATGCAAATTCCACTAAGCAATTTCTGTTGGATGTCAAGAATTGGATGAGCTTTTCTTTTTCCAGTTATTTTGACTTGGTATGTCTCTTATTATAATAAAGGTAATACTGACGAGATATTTCTTTGACAAATTAAAAAAAAAATTACCACGAAGTTCAAATTGGAATTTAAGACCCGGAAAGGCTTTGTGAATGACCCCAGGCACCCATTTTGTGAACATTTCGGACATCACTAGTGTTTTTATATTGTAAACGAGAATGTGCCCCCCGAATTGAACATGGAGCTGTTGTTTTAACAGGTTGAATCATAAAACCTCTAACAAAAATATTCGTGATTGTTCAGAAAAAAACTTGTCAGGTGAGCCTGTGATAACAATATACAGGGATGTGTTGGAGCATGCTTTAACCTAGAATTGCGATGAAATCACGAACTCTCTCGCTGACTGCGGGAACAGGCGAGATGCTAAACCGGTTTGCAAGCGAAGAAGGCAGTGGTTTTGAAAGAACATTACTTGATTTCACGCTTTAATATTTCCATTTTACAGCTGCTTTCAGAAATAAAAAGACTTAAGAACATATAAACGACTATCTTTAAAAAGTAGAAATATAACTGGGAGAAAGGGCACTGTGGACTGTCTTTCATTCACCACCATGTTCACCATGCAAATCCGTCAAAGTTATGTTAATGCTCGTCAAGTTTGATTCACAACTCAGATAACTTATTATTTTTCGGACTGCAAAAGCTGCGACAATCTAGTAAATAGTACATTTCTATGTATTTTTGGTCATTGGTGGCGTGAATGGATTCAATCATACTTGTTTTTCCGCCAAACTGACATTGAATATCAACCGAGTAGAAGTAAATGCTCGCTTTATATATTTACATTCCGTATATGTGAAATATTTAGTTGTTTTTGCGGACCTTTAAAACAACCCCAAAATTGTAAGTAAGTAAGAGTCTTTATTTATTCTCGATAAAAATTCCTTAGACACAGGCCTTTCCTCCAGGAAGTCGAGTATAGAGACTCTCATGAGCTATCTATATCCAAAGCAATGCATATGCGCATAGACAACTATCAAGCTAATCAGTTTTCCGAACGCTTTACGGAAACGGACGAATGAGAACAATACCGAGTATTTCTGTGGAAGAATTATAGAAATCTGATAACGTGGAAATTACAGAATAAGCTTTGGCATCTTTTGTGACAAACGCCTAGAAACAAGCACACACTGATTAATTCTTCCTAATTTTGTTTTAGTTTTCAGTCAAACCTGGGGGAGGGGAGGGGCTATGGGGGGGGGGGGATTCACAATCAGATTGGTGCAACCCCTTTTTTCTGTCAGGGGGTCAGACACCACCCCCACCCCTCCGCCGCTTCCGACGCCGATGCTGATTCATAACTGAGACCAATATATATATTGGTCTCAGTTCATAGGTGTCTGGGATAAATGTGGAAGTCTCTACTAAACTATAGAGGTAATAGGGTGAGGCTTAGTGGCATAAAGACATTCGCGAAAAGACATGCTGAAAAGCCTATTTACCTCATGATATCTAAGAAGCCAAACGGCTTACCCCAGCTGAATATTCGATTAGATGGTGTTAATCTAAAATTAGCAAATAAGCATAAACATCTAGGACTTGTATTTAATAATTGTTTCACGTGGTCAGATCATATTCATTACATAATTGAAAAAGCTTCTAAAACGCTTTGTTTACTTAAAAGATCTAAATGTATGCTACCTAGAGTATCACTAGTTAATCTCTATAAATCACTTGTTCGACC
>JAVFBW010162914.1:0-11549 GCA_034783835.1 Mopalia ciliata
AAATTGTGGCATTTCCTATGTTTTTTGTCGATCTTTAATCTTGTTAAAGCAAAAAGTTTAACAGAAACGGTTATAAAGTGTTTTAGATTTTTTTTTAAATTGAAAGTTTAAACCTGTGTCTGAAATTCAGGTTCCTGAGCAGGAATAAAGACCAAAGATCACCAATCATTACGGTTTGTTGTAAAGTTAAAGTTGGCACACACCATGTATGCCTAAGCTCTTTTAAAACAAGTCAAGTTATGCATTTTTTAGTTTAAAAAATGTATAACGCTATGGTTTGTTCAACTATACATTTATTAAATAAGAAAATCAAAGTTTGAAAAGATGAAATCTCGAACCTCAAATATTTCGGTGCAGATAGTTGGTCGAAATAGTAGTGAGAATCGTCGGGAAGGAAGAATTCGTCTCCACCCGTACTAAATATTAACTTGGGCATCGTCAAGCGAGAGTTATACGCTGAAAGGTAAGAATATATCAAAAGTAATATTGTCAAATAAAGGAACACAATTGTTAATTTGATATCTCTTTTATTGGCCCATGCAAACCCATTATTATAGAGGTCTGTACAACCCTCATCATTAATCAAGGGTTGGTAGAACCACAGCTCAGATAACAGCTCATAACTCACTATTATTTCAAATGATTACCGCTCCAAACAAAGACACAGTACAGGCCGCATGGCCTCTCTCATCTAAACAATCACCACTTCAACCTTTAAAAGTAATTAAAGGATTGGGGTTATTTCACTCACACGAAGGCGTGACAACGCAATGGGTGAAGGAAACCAATCAAAGCCTGCATGAGATTAAGACTACAAACAACTATAATAGCAGATTTAAATAGGATGTTTAAAACTTAACCCTGTTCTGCCAATCCTCGAGAAACGGATATGCTTTTATCAGAGGATACAGAGAAAGGATGTCTGTATATCGGATGATTAATGAGAGTAATCTTAATTAGCTTCCCGATATTTTATTGTCGCATTAAACAGCGACCGGTGTTGTCAGTAATGGTGGAGTCACAGAAAGTGTCAACCTGACCAATAACACGGGACACGATAAGTCAGTAAAAATCATCGACATGTTTTATCATATTTGTTACATGAATACCACCTTACTCAGCGGGTCAATGATGTCTGCCATAAGCTGAGTATTTGCGTTATCCAGTTCACTTGTAAAATTCAATTCGTAATAATCCTTGAAAGCAAACGTCCATCCACCCAGTGCTCGGTAAAAATGGTGGATATTCTGCAAGCAAGAAATGTATGAACAACTTCATCTGTTTTAATCATTACAATATTCGTCGGTTTTATGGAAGAATCCACAGTGTAGGCCTATACATGAAATATATATGTGTAGGCCAATTACCAGCTTTTGTATATCAAAATTTGAATTAAATATAGATTTATGATCTTCGTTATTAGAGAATCTGTTACTATGCATCATACATTTATTCACCAGATAAGGCATTATAATTGACATTGACTGACCTTGACAAAGTTAAGAACATCTAAAACGATCGGAGCTATGGCGATTACTCTTTTATCAACAGCCCCCGTCGTCCAAGTGGTCCAGCCACGCTGTCAACAGAATCGATGCATGCTGATATATCAACTTATAATAAGTGCGTATGCATTGTGTGATGCTGAGTTTTGTCCTCACTGATCAGTGGCTATACATACAAACCCTTTTATCACAGCAGCTACGGATACTATTCCACAGATGGCCGCTTTTAAATGTCCGGTCAAAATCCTGAATTTGCTGTTCCTATATAGTCTGAATGAATCTGCATACCAACCTTGATTTCTTCCTACACAAGCTATTTTGCTGACAATCAATTTAACGACGGCGGACTGAGATACCACATAAACGACTGCCGACATAAACGCCCATGGCATGACCTAATTTAATTCCTTTGAGTTGGTCTTTTATAGTTGCCATCCTTGGTAAACCTCCCTTCATTTATCAGCGGCTGGTTTACAGACAGATTTGTATAGCCGTGGATTTATAAGCGTATAACTTAAAAGAGGAGGAGAAAAAAAACCCCAAAACTCTCCGAGTGGGAAAAAAAGAAAGCACACACCAGAGTTAAAATAATGTCACATGCACTTGGAATTGTTTCAAATCGTCAAGACAATTTAGAAATCTCCCCTAAACTTCGTGCCTAATGGTTAAGTACATCGTCAAATGAGGGCCTCCATGCTTAATAGTGACACTTAAGAGACTTTATTATCTACCTTGTAAAGAAGGGAATATGGATGACAACTTCTAAATGTTATATCACCCATGAGTAAGTCTTATATTTTCTATATTTCTTCGTCGACTTTTAAAACTTTTTTAAAATATATATATTTTTTTTTTTAAAACACGCCAGTTTTTACAGCCGGTGTCTATTCATGCTCTGTATTTGTAGGCTATATAGTATAACCTGATAAATCAAATTACCTTGGACGCGCCAGCCACCATGAATTTGCTAGGTCCGACGTTTTTAGTTTTCTGTCCAAAATCCGTGATTGTGTCCAGAGCTCGTACGGCAGCCTTTGTAGTGAAAATGAAGAAAATATAGATGCAAAATATATAGCTTCATCTCATTAAAACAATGGATGGGATTATATTTCACCAATTCCGCAAAACGCCCGTCATTGAGTTATTGTGCAATATTAATTTTACGATTTCATGTGAACAGAATATCTCTTCAATAAATTCAAGGATTAAATTCAAAGTTGAAATATAGCTTCAACACATTAAGGCAACGGATTGGATTGCATTTAGCCCAATGTAAATCCAACGGATGAGAATCAATATCTTGCAAAAATAACCATTTTAATTTAAACTTTTAATATTGCCGACATTTCTTGCAATTTAAGATGTCATATTTTACCCAATATCTCCAAACAATGTAGCCACCATTGCATATTTTGCAATACAGACGTGATTCAAATCAAGCCTCTCCTAAACATGCACATAATGTCAAACAAATTCACAGATTACATTCATTGTTTGATTATCGGTTCTTGCCAATGAATGGGATTGTATTCCACCAAAATTCAATTAAACGTAACACACCTAGTATTGTGCGTTTAATCTTTAGAACACGGCTGCAATTTTGTGCAATGATTGTGAAATGAATGCAATTATCTAATTTAATTTGTGTCTTTTGGTTTCGCTATCAGGACTTACTTTAGTCATGGGCATTCTCAATAGGATCTCGGGATCTGAAGAATCTTGTATAAAAGTTTTCCACGTCCAGGCAATAATTGCATCCTCGGATCGTTGTTTTTGTGTGGGGTCTTTCTGTACAAAGAGGACATAAAATGTATATATGTATATATAATCGGCCTGAACAAAGACTAAACTCTATGATTGGGTGAAATTAATTTGTATACACATTAAATCAGTTCAGATGACAGATGTGCACTGTTCAGTAAAATTCCAAAATTTACACTAACGATGTAGAAAATCTAAAGCATATATACATGCGTTTTACTGAAAATATACAAACAGGAGAATTGAGGATAAATGATAAGACCACAAACATTGATATTATAAGTTAAACAAATGCTTACCTTAAAGACAAGAGGTTGGTTTGGTATCATCTTAAGATTAGCCCCAATTGATCCCGTCCCAACAGCAAACATGGTCGTCAGAGAAACAAAATTGTCCGTGTGCTTTGGAGGCCTTGACGAATAAAAAGGATAAACATTGAAAGACTTGGTATGGATGACAACTTCTTCATTCATTGGATACAACGTTTCTATCTCATTCCAGAGAGCTTTTTCGAATATGTTTTTGACTTAAAATCGATCCCTGGAATGAGATAGAAACCTAGTATTCAATAAATGAAGAAGTTGTTATCCATACCAAGTCTTTCCTTATACTCCCTATTTCTAAATACCACTTAAAGAATCAATAAAGGGGAGAATGGAGATTATTTTTTTCCTCATTTTGCAGATGTTCAACAACTTGTATAGCAAACTGATCGAATTGGAAACACTCATATCAGTGAATGATTCAACTGCCGTTTCTCTTATCGTCCGGTTAAAGATTCCCATTCTATCAGAAATGTTATTTAAAATTTAAATATGTTGTTTCAAATTATTATGTAAAAACACAATTACGGTATATAAAAAAACATCATATAGCCTATCTATATTTCGTCTAAAAATACATTGATGGTTAAATACAAAAGAAATAGGAACAATTTCCAAGCACAGCCTTCTTCATATTACGGTATACATACTTATCATGGTTAGAACCTCCGTCGATAAACAAGAAGGCCGTATCATTAATGAGGATTTTATCAGGAATAGTGATACTGAGATAATGCCACCAGATTGGATTGGTAACCACATCCTCTGTGGAGAGACAAATACATTCATTGTTACTGGTCGCATTCTGCTTTGTTTGTTTGTTTGATTGGTATTTAACGTCGTACTCAAGGGTATTTCACTTACTAGTATATGACGACGGATCGTCTACTTTACACTGTACACAGCCTTATGACGGTGGAAAACCGGGAGGAATCCTACTAAAAACCATCCCCGCGATTGCCGGAGCCACAACATGTGACTCGCTCATATACCTGATGGTCGAAATGCGGACTCGAACCCGTGAACGGTAAATCGAAGCATGTTCAGTTCAGGAAGGGCACTCGCTACCACTGAACCACGGATGCGGGCCAAATCTCGGGATAAAATAGATAGATTTGTTTGTTTGATAAGTGTTTAGCGTAGTACTCAAGGGTATTTCGCTTATATGACGCCTTACAAGATTAAAATTTCTGATATGTTTCCCAATTAGAATGCAATAATATTTATCTGTCCTACTGTTTCTCTAAAAATAACTATTTTCTCCATAAACTTGCAAACGTGTGATTCAGTTTTTGCAAGAGCACGAGGCTGTTGACGCTCAACAGTTTCAAACATGGCTGTTTTGTTGTATTTAAGGTAAAAACTCATTTTGTCTGACTTGTTGAAATCAATTCATCTAGTCAATTACCCTATACCCGTGTTTAGTGCAGTTCAATATACACTGAATTACTCCATTTAATCTTTTAAACTGGAGTGTGCAGTACTGTAGATCAAAATTCAGAGAGTAATAACTTATGGTGGTATTGGTTCATCGCATAAGCTGATTGTTTGATTGGGGATTAACGTCGTACTCAAGGGTATTTTATTTATATGACGACGTGCCAGCCCAATGGGTAAAGGAAATCACCCTCGACACCACTGGCAACAAACAAAGACAGGACGGTTCAAATACAGGACGACAACAACAGGACGCAATACAGACACCACAAACAGATCGGCTTCCTGCTCCCCTTTAGCCCTGAGAGAACCAGGGCAACATGAATCACATTATTAGTATGTTGGATACTTAATACTATTTAACTCATATCACGACCTGCCAGACGAATGAGCCAATGAAACCACCTTCGACACCAATGGCAACACAAAAAGAGACCACATGCCAACCACAGGCACAATGGCAACAGAAAACGTCTCCCCAAACCTAAACAAAAGCTTTATGAATATTGCCCTTCAGTTTTCCAATGTTTATAATATTCGTTCTAATCGTGCAGTTCACAAGCCTACAATTTTTCACTTTTAAAAACTTCAGCCGTGTTTGATCATAGACCACCTATTTACAGCCCATGTCACACTATCCCAGGTAATAAAGTCCATAAAACTTAGCAAGTTTAATATATTTTTATGCAATCTTAATAGGATTATATTTTTAAGGTTTCACTCACTGTCCATGCAAATAATTCCTGCAACTGTACGACATGATCTACTTGGAGAATCGAGCGTTAATGAACATTGATTAAAGTTGACTGCACTGGCATTACAGGATATCTCAGCCAAAGCACCTGATGAGCTCCCTGGTGGGGAATTGTCATGGCGGAATATTCTAACATAATTACTGAAAACAGAAGTACATACATTTATATAAACTATATCATCTGTCAATAATATGACCAAGAGGTTACATAATACAAACTACAATTGTATCTAGCTGCATGGTAATCATCTGTTCTTGTTTTGACTGCTATGCCAATTCATATTATACCGAAGATGGAAAAGGTACTTCATCAGTAATTTTTACAAATTAACAAATAAAGCAAATTTAAACAAAAGATTAACAAAGTTATCAACGTACACCAAGTGTACGAAATTAACAGTTTATTACCTAGAATATCCCATTTTATGACAAGCAAGTTCTGCGCCTCGCTGATCAATAGACCCACATAAAGGTCTAAATATCCCCCCCAATTGAATCTCGAAAATTCCACTTGTCACATTCGTAGATTGCGATCCACCTCGTAAAAGTAGATTGTAGCCGCCAGACTTTACACCTGTGTTAGAGAAACAAAAGAAAATTTGCAAGCAATTTATGTGTTGGCAAGCAGTTTCCAATCACAATAGAACTACATACCAACGCCGGGCAGGGGCTTTGGATTGGAATCGGCGATTTGGGAGCAACCAGTAGGAAGACCTTAAAATATTGAGCCACAAGTGTTGTAGTACTGGTACATCTAATTATCATTTCAATATCTTATGTATGCTCTCAAAGGATAAATATGTCATAGAGGCGAAATCAGGTATAAACCTCTTACCCCTGGCACAACTCTTAATTTGCTGATTTTCTGGAATTTTCTAAAACAATAGTTTCAAAATTTCAAGTCGAACAGCAGTGGTCGGGATATCTATCAAATGCATTTTCAACAAATATCAATATCAATAACGCTATTTGTGTAGAAATATTGTATTCTCAGTTGTAGAACTTTGTTAATTACAATTAGATAGTGAGTCAACTAAATATATTTCTAAGACTTTAACGATTTAACTTACGTAATACATTTGATTGATTAATTCATTTGTGTTTTAGGTATTTTAAGACGACAGTGTATTTCAACAATAATTGACACTAGCACAAACAAGATTTGAAGCGTTTCCATAATGTTAGACTGCCATGACAGAGGGCGTATAACATTTTAATATTTAGTGGTCATGTTCACTTGATATCATAATCAATCATCTTGTAATCCTTGTGGATTAAAAAGGAAAAAAGCACCCGAAATTAAGACAAAAACGCTTTTATATTCAGCGCACCATAATAACGATTAGACAAAGACTATGGCGTGGTCATTTAACATCTATTGAGTTTACCGCTATGATAAATCCTTTTTCCCAAATTAGTTACACAGGCACATGGATACACATGGAAATAAGGAAAAATCTGTACATGGTTAGCCCAAGACGCCCTAGGGTTCCGAAGACAAATGAGAAATATCGGTATCTGTAATGTCGGCTTCCAAGTTCGTTTCATTTTGTCGTTATTTAATTTTAAAAAACGAAATAACCTTGTAAATAATTTAGTATAAACCATGCTACAATATCGATCACAAGAAGAATATGCCTTCAATTCCTCACTTAACATATATCGGGGTTTTTTCCAACTATTACATTGACATGAAAATTCATAATAGGGAGATAACTCCCCGGACCTTTTCCCAATATACATTTTTAGTGCATGATATGATAAATAAACTATTCAAAAACATTTTAGTATATAATGTCATTGCTAACGTAGTTATGGCTTGAAAATGGCTAGTCGGAAAAAAACATAACCAACAAATTATAAATATTACATTTGTAGTGCACAAATACCATTTGGAGAATGCCGAGTGGTAGTGGAACGTTCAATATTATCAGGGATAATTAGCTTAAGTGAGCTGTTGTTAAAAGGAGCCTATGTATCGATTTATATAATTGAATTGTTAGTATTTATTGACCACTGTGACTAAACTCATTTATATCCGAAGTACTTTTGAAATGGTTCCTTAGAAAAATCCATTCCGATGCTACTTTAGGGAAGATATGATCTTCTAAATTTTCTGTTTTGCGGTATAATGCGGTTTAAAGAATTACTGACGTTGTAATCCTATTCATAATGTTCTTACATTTAGTACGATGAAAACCGGGAGAAACCACCCAATGATTACAGAAGCCACATTATTCAACTAACTACTAAGTAGTACACAAACGGACTCGGACCCGTGGTCGAGGTAGTAACTGCGGAAGCACTACTTTATATTGTAACATAAGATAGCAGTACGCTACGAGATTTGTTAGTCCTAGTAACGAAGAATAAATATCTTCTGTAAAGCAGGTGTGTTTCTGGTTATTTGACTCTACAACAAACAGTCTTTAGGTGCTCTATATTTACAGTGCTATCCGACCATCTTACACTGAAAGTCAGCAACGTCACGTTCAACAAATGTGGAAGATTACTCAACCGGAATGTCACAAAGATTCAATTAGCTACTTGAGACATCTGTAGAATATTTTAGTTTGCATAATCTATAACAGACAACGGCCTCATATATAATGATTGACATATTTAACACCTGTATATTCAATCTCTAATAAACCATCAGTAAGGGAAAATAGTGAACATTACAATCCAAAAAGACGTCTTCGGTATGGGAGCAGTCGCTTGTGCCTATTGTCCTGTGGCCGCAAGCAACGACATGGGGCTCTACTCCAGTACAGTCCAAGTCGTCCAACAAGATGGGACCTGTGATCATTGTGGACGAACCACTATATACAAACCCAGGTAATCTGAGAACAAAACATAATAATTTTATATAGGTCAATTCTACGCTCTTAAAAAAATACACACAATTAAGCCACAAATACCTAGAAAGCCAGGTGACAGTTTATCTGTAATTTTTTTTTTTTTTTTTTTTATTATTTTTGTATTGTTTGAGTTTCCGAAATTGATAGGCCTCCTAATCGACATGAAGTGAATATGAATATGAACCTAATTGGCGATTTCTACACTGTTGCGGATCAATCAAATTAGACAGATTTTAAGGTGTACAAAATTCCCGCACAAAACATAAAGCCAGAAGATGTGTAAAACTCCATTCCTTTAGGATATTCGTTTTGAAGAACCCAAAATCTTTTTTCTTCTCCGTACCTCTAATCTCACAGGAGATGTATACAACTTACTTTGTAAAACCTAACTGTCGACATACGACAGACGCCTCTTCTCTGCCAAAACCATCATCACAAACAGTTCCCCACACTCCATTAATTTTGATTTCAAGTTGTCCATAACTGCTGTTGTCTCCACCTGTGAGTTTCACTGGATATTTGTTCGGGTCTGAGCTTATACCTAAATAAAATTGCACATAATCAATACGTCAACGAATTCTATTGTTGTCCATTTCAGCCGAATAGATATTTTTGAATAGCTGTTATACTCAGATATATGGACAAAGCAATTTGCGATAATTGGTCTGAAACAACGGAATATACATGTATACTGTTATTTTCTTTTTCAGGATTCTGCTTTGAATTTAAAATAATCTGTAGTCCCAGAAAATTTTCATTTAACATCATGTCGTTTGGAATATGACAAGGGTGTTTCACTTATATGACGCGCTATATCCAACAGTAGTTACAGCAATAGTAAAATGTAAGTGTTTGCTCCATTTGAAAATTAATGTTCCTCTCATGTTAAGTAAAGTAATATATTTACACTTGAAACATACTGAACTCAGCCAGAGCGCCTTTAAAATAGAGAGAGGGACAGGGATAAGGCAGCGATGCAGCCACGTAGCGAAACAGCGAAATGGCGAAGTAGCTTGATGGCATCTATCCGTTTCCATACCAAAGCCTTTCAACGGACTATACGACAGATCAGGAAAGCTTAAGATTGAAATTCATTCTCGAATGGGCTGTGAACATGACTTCGGACACCATACGAAGATCACCCAGGTGAAATGATTCAACACTGAGGTGCGTTTTTATAGCACCGAAACCCCAAATGCATTGAAACACTGAGGCAACTAAAAATCAAAGTACGGAAATACTATAACTCTATACAAATTATAGACCCGAACACACGGAGTCATAATGAACTCATCCAAAAAGAAATTTAATACTCGTTTGTAAGTGAGTAAAAATGGTAAGTTTCAATTTGATGAAAGCATGTCTTCAGCCCAACACATCCCATACATGTTCTATGGGATTACGGTTGCGAGGCCTTGAGGTTCACTCCATTTATTCCAGCATTCCTAAGAAAATTCCGCGTTAAATTGGCCGTATGAGGTTTGCCATTGTCGTTTTGGAATGTCAGACCTGGGCCATGAGCTGCCATGAATGACAAAAGCTCTGGAATGAGCATTTGATCTCTGTATCCTGCAGCAGTTAGGTTTCCTTGAACGATCATCAGTCGGGAAACTGGCAGAACCATTAAAGGCACCCAAAACCATAACACTACCGCCCCCAAAACGGTCAGTGCCCTGCGCACAATACTGGACGTTCTATTCACCGCGTCTCCTCCAACTCTCCAAACGGCAAATTGACTCTGGATTCGTCACTCAAAACGACCCTATTCCATATCAGATGTTGTGGTTGTGCCCAGATAAGCCGTTGACGTCGGTGTAACTGGGTTAAAATTGGTCCATGACATGGCCGGCGTGCATGGAGTCGAGCAGTGCGCAGGCGACTACGTATGGTTTGGGCAGTCACACGACCTCTAAACAATTCATTCCTAGTGGACGTGAGAAATCGATTACGCAAATGACGTAAGACGATTTGTCGGTCTTTTGCATGTCTCGTCACAGGTGTCTACCCGATGAGGTCGGTCAGTTTGATGGAAGCGTGTCCGAAGATAATGGATAGTCTGTCGACTACATCCCATAACCCTGGCAACGTCAGTTACCGACGTTCCTGTATTCAGCATGCCAATGGCACATTCACCTTGACTGTTTGACAGTGTGGTATTGCAAATCAACGGATAATTGTCTGTAAGAATTTGTTTTCACGAGATGTCACTCTACTGAGCTAACGTGGGCTCAATCGCACGTGTCTCATAAGGTCACGTGAATAGGAACGCAAGTAAACATGCTTTATCCTTGATGTATGCTCACATGAACTGCATATTTCTGCATATCGGAGTTGCTGTTTGTCATGATGTCTTTGACAACGCTTTTATCCCTAATAATAATATATCTTGTATTAAGTTTCAAGAAAATATTTAGAAATTTATGGGTGTGAAGTTTCTTTTTTAACTGAGTATATTTGAGTATATGAATAATGCCATTGCAAACGACAGGAGGCCCTAAGGGCTCGGAGGCCTAGGTGACGAAGTATGGGTAATAACTATCCGAAAGACAGACTGTGTTATAATATTGGCACGTTATCCTTCACTTGATCAGTGAAAGCAGAAGCATATCAAACAGAAGTATTAAACCATACATTACCCAGTCTCAAGGGCATTGTGACTTTCAGTGTGCTTTCATAGTGCCATATGACTTATTGTGCAACAAATGGGGGATTTCGCGGAGATTGAACGTCAGAATTTACTGACGCCTTGTTGGTAAAATATAACCTTTCCGAATCCAATTCATCTCCGAGGTTTCTCTGTCTCGCTAGGGGGGCGCTTTTTCAATAATCAGCGATGGTCTTGTCACAACGCCGTTGAGACTGGGTAATGGCTGGTTTAATACTTCTGCTTGGTACACTTCTGGTGAAA
>JAVFBW010162924.1:0-21079 GCA_034783835.1 Mopalia ciliata
CCATTTTAAATAGGAGTGGAGTTTATTGTAAGACAAATGTGTATCCAAAATTTGAAAACCCTGGGTTGAGCGGTATTGTTTTTATTGTGTCCACGTCCTCCATACAGACAGAAGGACAGACAGGCGGACAGACGGACGGACTGCGTGACGACATAATCCCTACGGCATAATATGCCGATGGGATAATAAAATTAAGTAAAATCGGCGTATATACAAACCTTTATTGATATAATAATATTAGCAAAAAATCGGCGTAAAAAATTACAAACCTTTATTGATATAATAATATTTAGTACAAAATCGGCGTATATACAAACCTTTATTGATATAATAATATTAGTTAAAAATCAACGTAAATACAAACCTTTATAGATATAATAATATTTAGTAACAAATCGGCGTATATACAAACCTTTATTGATATAACAATATTTAGTAACAACTCGGCGTATATACACACCTTTATTGACACTAGTCCTCGTTCTTCTATTAAATATTCACCATGTCGCTCTAAATACGTTTTCGTTGATGCGGTAATTTGAATCTTCATTGCTGAAACAACAACAACAGACATTAAGCTTTATTCCATTTGTTCAAGTGGTGTGTTGGCGAACGACTCTTACATGGTCAAGGGTGAATCCCATTACATAAGGATATGCCTTATAGTTTTCGATAAATGCCCAGAAAAAACACGCATGCGGATAAAACATCCAGGGGTTAACATTTCACGTTTTCGTGTAATAGTATGCCTTCCATTCGCCTCCGCGATAACTGTACTGGTACGGAAAGTGTTGAAGGATGTTCCGATGTGGAAAGAGACGGTGGGACCTTGGATAAGTATACTTGGGAATACTAGACCTAAGTGTAACAAACTGATGAGCTTTTAAATTTCCCCAGAATTGAGTGGATGACCGGTATTTGCGCCAGAGGTCATTGTCCATCCGAGAGGACCAGTCTCTAAAGAATAGACCGTTTCGATTTAGAAAACAACCGGAAGTCGGCAATCCTCGCTTATCTTAAGCCGGAAGTTGTTAGGCCGATAAGAGAGTTTGATAGTATCGATTTGACATGTTGTCGTGGTAGTACTGCTTCGGCAATAAATGTGTTGATCAGAGAATATTTAAAATAAACTTGAAACAATTGATATAGGGCTGATAAACTTGGTAATTCTAGGCCACATTTGATTTTAACCGGACGCATCCTTGCCTTCCTGCCTTATGTACAGCCCGCTTGGTCATCAACTTAAAGGTATTCACAAATGGGTTTTAAATCCGATTAAAAGTGACTGAATTACAAAGATAATATTATAAACTATCTGTAAAATAAATTCTGTATTTTTCTGACGCTAAGAATTTGTTTTATTCACTTACAAACTCGCAACTTTTCATACAAGTTATTTGAGTTGTGACGTAGGCAGGGGAAACTCCAAAAGGCTACATAATCTGTGCCGGATAATGACGACTCCGTGGCGGATAATGACGACTTCATACCGGAGATACACGAAGAATTGTTTGATGATGAGAAAAACAAAATGGCGGTCAGGTTTCTATAGATACCAGTCATTTGCCGAATTCCCCTGGTGACGTCACTAGAAAAATCACAGCTAACTCTTAGTGAAAGTCAGATGTTCATATCGCAATTTCTCCAGATGTACAACGAATTTTTTAATGAAACAAGTTGCAAATCGTTCGGTGAATATTGGACTATTTTTATACGTTTTCTAGGTATGAACCATTTGGGAAGACCTTTAACCACATTAACGACAATTTGATACATGTCTTAACCAGTAAATCTTACATAGGCGAAGTTTTGTCTTAGCCAATATTTCAGCATTTTAGCAATTTGATAAAGGTGAATTTTGTCTTAGCCTGTGAGTACTTTACTGTTTTATTCCAATTGTACCCTAGTTTATGAACTTTATGGGAAGGAAGAATATTTTGATATTTCTGTGTCTGGAAACTAGTACACTTTCCAACTGGTTTCAGCAAAGTAAAACCAATAGATGTTTTTTTTACTAGATTTAATTATGATTTTCAAAACCTTCAGTCTCTATGTCAGTTTATCTAGTGGCACGTCGCGATGCAACTCTTTTCGTCATCCTTTCAGCCCTGCGAGATTTGGCTAGTCACACTAGGAGGCGATAACTCTCTTAGCTCGAGATATATGTAATGCAAGATTAGTTAAGATTATAGTTAGCCTAGCTAAGGGTATCATATTGTAAATAATACAAGAAGCCATGGTACGACATACCTCTCTGTCACGGACCAGACCAATGAAATACAGTAAACTATTTTTTTAAAATGAAGTAAGGCAGAAATTTGACATCAATAAAGACTATTGGTACATAGGACAATTTCTTAACAAGAACATTGTCCCTCTCCATTGTTTACAGCCGAGGTTATACACCGTTTCATAAGTGCTGCAACTATTTGCGTAATTTCACTTTGCGTTCTGGCTGTCAGGCAGTAAGCGTGGTAAAAGGTCTGATGCAGAGCGTGTAGAGACATCAGTCTTACCACTGCAGCAGGCCTCTTCAGGTTAATAACAATAATTTAAATCTAGATGGTAGGGTGTTGATATTGAGAGTTAATACTTGAAGCCATTATAAAAACAACAGAGCTAACGCTACGGTACTTAGTCTCTCGGGATTTCCACTATAAAATGGTCCCTGTATGTAGATGTTAAGTGGTGAATTCATTGGTCACGTGGTTAGGGTATAGACGCATTGTTATAGCTGTTAGCCGGTCATACATTTGACTGGCTTTTTTAAAGGCGAAAACAATTGTACTGGTTTATAAAGACAAAGGCAGCTAAGAAATGCAACTCAATAAGTAAAGTATAGATTATAATTCAAATTCAACTAACTATTTCTTTTTTACAAAAATTGTAAAAGCTAACGATTAAGTAAATTATTATTTGTTGAGTATATGCAAAAAAAATTAGTGATAACTGTATGTGAAGAGGGAGCTCAGATGATGTGTATAGTTTGAGTGTATGCGTTTACTTCTGGTTTACAGCGCTAGGTTCCAATCATAGGCCAAATGGTGAATTAATACTAGAGAAACATTTTGTTCTGAATGAGTGAAACACTCCCTATTTTCTGATTGTGTTTTAAGCACCACACACGGTTGTAATGAAAGCGAAATACTTCTGATCGTGGTGTTCAACACCACTAAACCAATCAATCAATCAACAAGTCAACAATCAATCAACAAGCCAATAAATCAATCAACAAGCCAATCAATCAATCAACAAGCCAATCAATTAACCACCAAGCCAATCAATCAATCAACAAGCCAATCAATTAACCAACAAGCCAATCATCCAATCAACAAGCCAATCAATCAATCAACAAGCCAATCAATCAATCAACAAGTCAATCAACCAATCAACCAGTCAATCAACCAATCAACAAGCCAATCATCCAATCAACAAGCCAATCAATTAACCAACAAGCCAATCAATCAATCAACAACCAATCAATTAATCAACAAGCCAATCATCCAATCAACAAGCCAATCAATCAACAAGCCAATCAATTAATCGACAAACCAATCAATCAATCAACAAGCCAATCAATCAATCAATCAACAAGCCAATCAATTAATCGACAAACCAATCAATTAATCAACAAGCCAATCATCCAATCAACAAGCCAATCAAATAACCAACAAGCCAATCAATCAATTAATCAACAAGCCAATCATCCAATCAACAAGCCAACCAATCAATCAACAAGTCAATCATCCAATCAACAAGCCAATCAATTAATCAACAGGCCAATCATCCAATCAACAAGCCAATCAACCAATCAACAAGTCAATCATCCAACTAACAAGTCAATCATCCAATCAACAAGTCAATCATCCAATTAACAAGTCAATCATCCGATCAACAAGCCAATCATCCAATCAACAAGCCAATCATCCAATCAACAAGTCAATCATCCAATCAACAAGCCAATCAATCAATCAACAAGCCAATCAATCAACAAGTCCAATCATCCGATTAACAAGTCAATCATCCAATCAACAAGCCTATCAATCAATCAACAAGTCAATCAACCAATCAACAAGCCAATCATCCAATCAACAAGCCAATCAATCAATCAACAAGTCAATCATCCAATTAACAAGTCAATCATCCAATCAACAAGCCAATCAATCAATCAACATCCGTCAATCCATTCACGAATAAATGAATTCAAAATATAAGTATGCGTCATTACATATTTTAATATTTGGTGTAATTTGACAAACAATTTATTTGTTAATCGGAGTTTCAGCCAATCCATAATCTTTAAACTGTGATTGACATTTCCCCGTTTAACTGGCTAATTTTAACATGTCATCTCTGTTGACAGATTGCGGCTCAAGGATAAACAATGCCAGCTACTGTTGACATGTTTTCACTTTTTGGCTTGCTGCCAAATGAAGCTGAAAAAATGAAACGAAAAAGAGGCAGGATCATGCGCTCAGCATAATGGCGTCTTTCACTTAAGTGCTAATCAAAAGTAAAACCTGAATGTCAGTATGTTTAAAAAGAGGGCATGTTTTTAGAACGTTTACACCCGTTATATATGTGCAAAATGTCCATTATAATTACTACAGAGCTTTTGACGAGCAATGACTTAGTTGCAATGTTATTATCCTTTACGAAACAATCAAGTTTGTTTGACAATGCCTGACTAACAAGCAATTTTTATAAAGACACCATCGATGACTCATTCAACTAAAATGTATATAAGTTTATACATCTCATCAAATCCGGATTGACTATCCTAGAAAAATGCTTTCTTATTTAAAGCCAGTGTGTGCCCGCGCTGATCGCAGAACTGTAGACCGATCTGCGCACAAAGTTACCGAAGAAGACTACTGGCTCGACAATTGACATTTGCACACACCTGAACGTATGTCTTTGTGACCTGTAGACGATGAACGTTATTTTGTCGGTCAACCCCGAATTCAATTAAGACAGATTAAAAGCCTTCGGCAGATGAACCGATGTTTTTTTTTATCCCTAAATATGATCAAGGTAGCCGAGATTAAAACAATGCTACATTTATGCCTGAGGCTCCTCAGATAATCCACTAATACATCTTCACAGAGGGTCGTCTACATAAACTGTCACGGTGAGTTGATTGATGACAACAGCTAATTGAAAAACATTAACAAGGGACTGCTTGTTTACTGGGGAAGGAGACGAATCCAGAGACAACCTTAACGACATTCCATAAATCGCCCTGAAAGAAAACTTCAGTCAACAATATTGTCTCTCCTTAAATTGAACGAATTAATCTCAGGCCGCTAAAAGCCAAGTTGAAAGGATTCCCGTTCTTTTTATCCTATGAGATAAAGATAATAGAAATTCACTCAACTCGTGTTTCACAAGGAGCTGTATTTGTTTTGACATCACAGGTCGACTGTGGAGAAGGCTAGATGGTATATAAAGCGATAAGCTCTGTGTTGTTATCGAACTAGTCATATCACGTTAAGCCTAAACGAGAAAGAATCGAAATACACTTCGACAGACGTCCATTCCTCAACGCCAGTAACTCTATCAAAATTCCCGTAAAAGTATGTGCCTAATATACAAAGTCAACTGTGCGCTTGGTCGATCAACTGAAGTACTACGTACTAGACATAAAGTATATTCTGCCCTGTGCCGATGTATTTCGTATCTTTACAAGGACAAAGACCACGAGATGTTTAAGGTGTATTGATGTCCGAAAAAACAGCGTGAAGAAATAAGTTATCAGTTTGGATAGGATTTTAAGTCTATCTTTTCGGCAGAAAGAGATATCGCCTTTAAATGTGCTTCGTTCCCATTAGTTCAATGATTCTTTCCATACGATTCTTGACAGATCAGAAAACCTGGGAATATTGATTTTGGGTATATTGTTTTTAATTAGAGCATAAAATGCTAGATTTCCGAAATTGATATTTTAGTGTATTTTGGCTGTTTTAGCGATTTTTTTTTAACAAGTTCACTTTAATTTAGTTCGGTTTCATTATCTTACCAAAAGACCGGAATAATGTAGAAAAATACTTGGAATGTGCACTTAGTGATAGACACAAGTTAACTGTAAAGAAGAACCATTGTTTCTTATAATTGAAGGTTTTATAAATAAATTTTAACCCAATTGATTGTCATACCATTGTTCGACCGAGTTGATTATGGTGTTTTTTAGTGTATTTAAAACTTATTTAACGGAAAGTAAACCCCAATCGACTAGTTAGGGACTTTTGAGGCGATCTCTCTGATGATGACACAAACTTCCAATTTTACCTTCTCTATATGGTTTAAGGCGCTGGACGTGTGTTCGCTGCTTGAAATGTTGTGATATGTTACAACAGGTTCTTTATTATGTGTCTTGAAAACAATCTCACGATTTCACCATATAACATAAAATATATCTCTCTCTCTCGTTTGTAGACATCAATCAAAGTTATAAAAACGAGTTAAATGATGAATCCGTTTTGTAGACGCTCCGCGTACGCCTCAGGCACTTCTCCGCCAAACGGCTGTCGGTTTCCTTTTTTATGTATTTGAGAAAGATCTTGACTGGCGGAAGAAAGTCTCTCTGCTTTAACTGCTGTCTCTTGCCCTGGAGCGAGATTTTGTGTTCTTATACTTTCATAACATGCGATCAGCATATTAACTTATTGTTTCAGTATGATTAATCTAAATCCATGACGTGTAATACTCATAAATCCCACAACTCAAACGGCCATGAACTCATCTTACCGGAAAAATAGAAACTGAGAAAAACTTTGTGAGGAGGCCTTAGACACGCTACCTTGCCATAATATAATCTACTTCTAGCTTGTTTACTAGTCGTTAGACTGTGGGTACTATATCCATCGTTAAACCATATCGATGTTTAAACGAATTAACTATGTTTAAATATAGGTTATCGATGATTTTTATTTAATCATTATCCATAAAATGAATCCAATGAATGTAATTTAACAGTTTTTCATCAAATACCCCGGGGATGGCTGGATGGAGATTCATGCTGCCCTGGTGTTTTCTGAACTAAAGAGGAAGAGGAAAGCGATATGTTTGTGACGTCATTGCACTGTCCTGTCAGTCTCCTTTATTTGTGCTGTGGTGTATCTGTTTGTTGTCCGTAGAACCGTGGGTGGCTTCCTTCGCCCATTTGGCCGGCACGCTGTCATCCGAGTGATATAACCTTAAGTATACGGCGTTAATCAAACAAACAAACCCTGCCAATAACTACTGCTTGTTCCAAGTATGATTTATGGTGTAGATAATACCCGGACAGAAAGGCACAGGAGGGATATCAATACAGTACAGAAAAATAAAAAAGCTTTTAATTTTAGATTCACTCACGGGCTTACAAAAAGATGTTTACCGTGCGGAACTCATAATACATAATATACTCACTTATTGATAATCTCAATATTTTGACAAAAAATCGCGATTAACAGGAAGTGTGTGTAAGAGTTGTTGTGTATTAGTTATGGCATTTGAACAACACAAGTATGGCGTACGTGCGAGGACTGTATGCTCATGTGACCAGATCAACCAATATAATTCTGTGTCTAGAGCCAAACTCTGCAGCCCTTTTCCAGGAAATCTTTGGTATATGAACCAGCGTTTAGGGTACAGTCAGTAAGCCGATCGCTCGTTATAAGAGCGTTACGTGCGAGATGTACGTTATCTGTGCGTGTGTATACACATAGTTGGGTGTGTGTCATATAGGTGTTTGAGTACTTGATGCTGCTTGTATAAGAATCGATTGTGTATAATATCCCCATAAAATCTGTGCGTGCTGTGTATAAGAGCTGTGGTAATCATACGAGATAGTATGTGTATAAGAGCTGTGGTTATCATGCATGATAGTATGTGTATAAGAGCTGTGGTTATCATACATGATAGTATGTGTATAAGGGCTGTGGTAATCATACAAGATAGTAAGTGTATAAGAGCTGTGGTTATCATACAAGATAGTATATGTATAAGAGCTGCGGTTATCACACAGGATAGTATGTGTATAAGAGCTGCGGTTATCATACAAGATAGTATGTGTATACGTGCTGCGGTTATCATACAAGATAGTATGTGTATAAGACCCGTGGTTATCATATAGGATAGCATGTGTATAAGACCCGCGGTTATCATACAGGATAGTAAGTGTATACGAGCTGCGGTTATCATACAGGATAGTGTGTGTATAAGACCTGTGGTTATAATACAGGCTAGTATGTGTATACGAGCTGCGGTTATCATACAGGGCAGTATGTGCATAAGACCTGCGGTTATCATACAGGATAGTATGTGTATACGAGCTGCGGTTATCATACAGGATAGTATGTGTATAAGACCTGCGGTTATCATACAGGATAGTATGTGTATAAGACCTGTGGTTTGTACACGATAAAATTCACTTATAAGGAGATGGATTGTCCGATCCTTATTCTGTTGTATTTAAATATGGTAGACAAAACAGAAACCCAGTAGAAACCATCCTCGCGATCAAAATAACGACCCAACCCTAGAGTCATTACCCTATGTCACAGTCGTCCGATGAAGCTATTCCACATACGGAGTGTAAAAGCGGTGAACCAAGTTCCGTACAAGCAAGGTCATTAAAATAAAACCAAATCCAATAATAATATCCCATCAACCCTCGCTATATACCATTCGTTTGTAAAATGTCAAGTCTTGTCTCATATTCCTACTCAGCACTTGAGGAACACTTATTTTACAAAACAGGAATACACTTTCACATGTTTCACACGGCGGAATGTCCACTCCACACTGTTTTATGCCTCTTTACCGTGGAAAACCGGGCGAAAACCTAGCAAAAACCAACCCCGTGATTACCGGAGTCACATCTAGTGACTCACTCATATACGCCAAGGTCAACATCAAACATTAAACTGAGAGGTATTACAAAACTCTTTTATTTTAAATTTCTTATGCTATTTTTAATTTGATGGGATTTTTTTATCAAGCTTGGTAAAATGATCCTAAAAGAGCTCTCAAATTAAACATGTTTACGACTATAGCTTTCAAGATAGCTTGACTTTCAGAGAATATTGCGTTTAGTGCAATTCAAAACATTACAAATCATTATTTAATATTTATGAACTGAACATGGGATTATAATATTATCTTAATTACCCATTGCTTTCATTTTATCTAGAATGTAACAGAGATTTTTGATGGGTTTTCTTTGTTTTATAATCAAAATGGTGGATATTTGTGCATAGCGAGAAAATTAAGAACATCAATGCAATTTATCTTAATATTTGCCAAGATAAATGCCAATTGTAAGCCAAGACGTGGCATAATTAGATATGATCCAGAAATTGTCCGGATACGCTGTGTCGAAACGAATGATTCTGATGATCGCCTTAGGCGACCATTAATAGCAAATTCCAACATTCCCTTTTCCTGGCAAATGTAAATGATTTCGACGACGTGGCGATTTATGGACACTGAAAGAATGCACAATGGGATTATAGTGATTTAAGATTCCTCAGCCGGGAAACCCTGACATCTCTGTTGAAAATATTTCTGATGCCGCGTAGCTTAATCTGGCCATTAGCTGTCAAACTGTTGACCAGAAACATGTGGTTAGGAAAATTAGAAAATCCGCCACGGACTATGGGTGGTGAGACAGTCGATTTATCAAAGTAATAACCAGTGTTTGTAATGTCAACTTATCGATCAGACTAAAGAGACCAGGCACACGTGCAATAGTTTTAAACCTCAAAGAACATCGACCGCATCAGACATTTTAAAACAGCATATGCCAAACCATAAGCCTCAAAGTATATTAACGAATTTGAATAAATCTTACACTATTAGAAATACCGGAGTTTTGATGGTCCTGTATGAAAGAAGTACGACAAAACGTTTCTTTGCTATTAGAAGAAAAGGAGAAAAACTTGGAACGCTGGCTGTGGGGGGTTTCATACACAACCAGAAAGAGTTCCACCAGAGCCATGACGGAAGAACCTTAAAAAGTTCCACCATAACCATATTTGCTAAGAGTGTATGTTTATTTGTAATAATAGCTCATTAATACCTGGATCACGTGAGCTAAATTATGACCGCATGGCCAAGACTAAACTATAAGTGTACAACAACAACATCACCCAAGCCATGTAGAAGCAGCACTTGATGCCTGTTTCCCTTTGACATGAAGGTGGGCAAAGTTAATGTTACTAATGAAGTTAATGGTAGTAGAATGTCGTCAATCACTGTTTGTTTTTTATTCCCTTATTCACACATTATAAGATTACGGGTCTGTCACAACGTAGCGCGGGAATAGACCGACTTGAGCCTTCGCGTTCATTTTCAACTTGTGATTATTTCAGTTTCACAGATTGTCTTTTGCTTTAATAGTTTTTCGCAAAAAACTCAATATGTGTGTGTTTTTGCGTGGTTTGTCTTCGGATACACCTTTAATCGTGATACACGTTTTAGCGTATCCTAGGGCATACCAAGCAAATACACACGCACCAGCTATGTTTCAGGTAATTCCCCGAACAGTCGCAAGGTGATAACATAACAAATAAAATTCCAATTCAAATAATTTTGTAACTCTTGTTGAGTTATATGGTTGAAGACTGCTTCAGTAAACAATACCCAATATAGTGTCTCTCAGATAATGTAACGTCATCCACAGCTTGTTAAATATTGATCAATCTGAGATGATAAATCATCAACCCGAAGCATGTGTTTCTACAGCCCTTTGCATATTTCATGGAACCAGCTACAAAAAATGTCAACACATTTGTTTTATGAGCTTCATTTCGACAGGGTGACTGATTGGACCGTAATTCTAATGTATGTCCTCGAGAGGATGAAAAAAGAGCCAGTTCCATAGCCAGCCCATACGCTCTACAATGTGTGAGGATTAAAAAACATTCTGACGTGATAATGAACGTTGCTGTATATTACCATGGATATTGTATCGCTGTAAAGCTTACATATCGTCCGGATGACGTCAAATCATAGGGATAAGCAAACGGTCTTCGGAAGATTAACATACCAATAAAACCACTGTAAGCATTTTCTTCGCATGGTCGATCTCTTTATTGATTATCGATTAATTTGTGTGTTATAGATCTGTTCCCATACTTGAACTGGAAGATCCCCAACACAGATACTAGGTTGATCCGATCGAAATGAACATATATAGATGTGATATATGTGAGTTATAGACTCTGATTCTAGTACGTGATTCTAACTAGTGTTGGCAAAACAATAGTGTAAGCCTCATCGTAGGATTGTGTCGCTACTCAAAGCTTCTTTATGAATTACATTTTAACACATGTCGTAAATTGCATATTGTAACAGGAAATCTATACCAAGATCTATAATCAAACGTTTATTACCGCTATACATTCCGCAATTCATTATAATTTGTGTGAACATTTCAGGAGAGAACAAATGTACATCTTAATTCCAGTGGTAAGAGAATTCAAATACGAATCAGTTATAGTCGGAATTGTCGTGGGATGGGTATTAAAAACCGAACCACATAATAGATTGACGACACGACACGGACTACCAGGAGAATTATAAGGGTTAGGTCTGGACACCTCAAATTTTCGCTCAACTGGAATAGCGAATGCTAATCTTCGCCTTAGTCTACCATTACAGCCGATTCCGGCACCCATCTTCACTTTTTACAACAAGCGAAAACAGTTCTTATACAAGTGGCGATTTATGGACACTGAATGAAAGACCTATGGGATTAGAGTTATTTAATACGCCTAAATTTACAAATACTGGCATCGTTGTTTAAAATGTTTTCTTTGTCGTGGCTTAATCTGGCTGTCAAAATGTCAAAATGTTGACCCAAAACATGTTAGGAAAAGGGGAAAGTCCGCGACAGACTATAGATGGCGTGGCAGTCGATCTAACAAAATAGTTATCAGGATTGTAATGTTGTCATTGATCAGATTGAGTAGGCCAGGGAAACCGGAAAATCTGAGCTTTTCAGTTTCGAGAACATCAGCAAAGTCAGCCATTTGAATAAAGATCTTTCTGCCATTTGATTATGTTGAAAACTTCTCATCAAGAATATGTGTTTTCAAAATAATAAAATAGACAATCTATCGCAATAATAAGCAGAGGATTCAAAGGCCAACGAATTGATCAGATATAATAGGCCAGGGAAGCTTACAAGAATGATGATTTACACCGAATCAGCAAAATCATGTAGCAGAATCTTAACAAAATTATACGGTTTATATGCGGCCAATGTTAATTAGGACTTTGGTTTCAGTACGTCGTGATATAGTAGCTAACCAGATAAGTTAGCCATCATGTCATCGACAACAGTTCTAACCAATGAAAATCAACCATTCCACCAATACAATGGTAAACCAATGAAAGTCAGTCAATTCACTAATATCAATTCAACTTGCCGTATTTATTTTGTTTATTTGTAACACGTGACCCAATAATGGATCCCTGGTACAATGTAACGAACTAAACAGCATGTTAAATATTGAGGATAGATCATCCACCAGAAGTTTTTTTCTGTAGCCATTTACATAATCCATGCAACCAACAGTTACGTAAAAAGCCAACACATTTATTTTATGAGCATCCGTCCTTTAATGTGCAAAATATACGTGTAAGCAGAAACCAGTTAGAGAAAAATGTTTAATATTACAACAAATTTATTGTTAGCATCGCCTGGGACAGGATTGTACAACAGCCGGATTTCAATTCTCGATTAAATGACGTCACATCCAGGAGAATTGGGTGATAAAAGTTTTATTTCCCCTTGGGTCCTACCTCCATCTTCGAGACTATTTACGACAAGCGTGAATATTTCATTCTTGAAGGTCCAACCACTAGATTCAACTTTCTCGTGAATTGAATCCAAGACAACGTAAGTGATAGACCTTCCAACGCAATGAATAATTTTTGTGTCTTTTAGAAAGTGAAGATTAACAGTATTTTCGTTATTTTGGAATAACACTTTCTTAGTTAGAACATATACCTATCTTGAACAAGACTTTAATACTTTCAACAAACTTCAGTCCAGTAAAACCTCCTAATCAAAAAACCTTTACTTGAGTACCAGTTAACTAAACAGAAATGCCCAACAAAAAAAAAAGGGAGTTCATTTAAGAAGAATATTAACTACACAATTTAATTTACAACAATGAATATCACAAAATTAATAAAATTAAGTTTCCAAATATTACATAAAAATAATAAAATTTTGAAGTATTGAAAAAGCATATGATTAAAAAAAATTAAATTGTTTATAAAAAATAAAAATTAAAAAAAATAAAATTTAAATTACTTAAATAAATAATCTTTAAATGAGATTTAACTTTAAAAAATCAGATAACAAAATTAATCAAAACAGAGTTTCAAAATATTCAATTTATATAAATTTAATTATTAAGAATAAATTTAAAAAATAAAAAGGAAAATGCATTTGCTGAACATTAAATCTTAACAATACTTTCAACAATACCCTTCCATCACTTTGTCACAGCATGTTAAAAATTCTGCTGGACTTTAATTAATTTTTGCGTAAAAAAAACCCCAACAAACTGATAGAAATATGTGTAAAAAATACAAATCTGACTTAAAAAAAGTATTGGCTAAATATCTTCAAAACAAATATCAATTTTAAAAAAAACTCAAGATTGTGTGTGTCAAATTTCAAAGTCTTACTCTAAATATTTTATGGGAAATAAACGATTTCAAACATAAAAATTAAGAAAAATGAAAGCCTAAATATATGTAAATGATTGTGAAGTCTTATAAATTAATTAGACCTTCATGTTACATGTTAATGTGTAGCCTTATAAATAAGACCTTCACGTCACATGTAATGGTGAAGCCTTATAAATTAATTAGACCTTCATGTCACATGTTAATGTGTAGCCCTATTCATTTCACATGTTATTGTGAAGCTTTATAAATTAGACCTTCATGCCACATGTTATTGTGAAGCCTTATAAATTAATTAGACCTTCATGTCACATGTTTATTTATAGACATATTCATTATACCTTTATGCCACATGTCAATGTGAGCCTTATAAATTAGACCGTCATGACACATGTTATTGTGAAACCTTATAAATTAGACCTTCATGCAACATGTTATTGTGAAGCCTTATAAATAAGACCTTCATGCCACATGTTAATGTGAAGCCTTATAAGTTAAACCTTCATGCCACATGTTATTGTGAAGCCTTATAAATTAGACCTTCATGTCACATGTTATTGTGAAGCCTTATAAATTAGACCTTCATGCGACATGTTATTGTGAAGCCTTATATATTAGACCTTCATGCCACAAGTTATTGTGAAGCATTATAAATTATACCTTCATGCCACATGTTAATGTGAAGCCTTATAAGTTAGACCTGCATGCCACATGTTATTGTGAAGCCTTATAAATTAATTCGACCTCTATGCCACATGTTTATTTGTAGCCCTATTCATTAGACCATTTCACATGTTAATGTGAAGCCCTATAAATTAAACCGTCATGCCACATGTTATTGTGAAACCTTATAAATTAGACCTTGATGTCATATGTTATTGTGAAGCCCTATAAATTAAAGTGTCATGACACATGTTATCGTGAAACGTTATAAATTAGACCTTCATGCCACATGTTATTGTGAAGCCTTATAAATTAGACCTTCATGCCACATGTAATGGTGAAGCCTTATAAATTAATTAGACCTTCATGTCCCATGTTTATTTCTAGCCGAATTCATTAGACCATTTCAGGTATTTAAGAGTCACATTTTGTTGCTCCGGCAATCTCAGAGGTTATTTTTTACGAGGTTTCCTCCCAGTTTTCCACTGTAACAAGGCTGTGTACAGTGTGAAGTTGACAATCTGTCGTCATATAAGTGAAATACCCTTGAGTACGACATTAAACATCAAACAATCACAATAGCATGTGGCATATAGGCCTAATTTATAAGGCTTCACATTATCATAAAGGTCTAATTTATAAGGATTCACATTAACATGTATCATGAAGGTCTAATTTATAAGGCTTCACATTAACATGTGTCATGAATGTATAATTTATAATGCTTCACATAAACACATGACATAACGGTCTTACTTATAAGGCAACATGTTAATGTGAAAACCTTATAAATTAGACCTTTACGTAACATGATAATGTGTTGCCTTATAAGCAAGACCTTTATGTAATGTGTTTATGTGTAGCCTTATAAATTAGACCTTCACGTTACATGACAATGTGTTATAAGTAGGACCATTATGTCATGTGTTTAGGTGAAGCCTTATAAATTAGACCTTCATGCTACATGTTAATGTGAAGCCTTATAAATTAGACCTTCATGCCACATGTTAATGTAGTGCCTTATAAATTAGACCTTCATGCCACATGTTATTGTGAAGCCTTATAAATTAGACATTCACGTAACATGATAATGTGTTGCCTTATAAGTAAGATCTTTATGTCATGTGTTTATGTGAAGCTTTATTAGTTAGACCTTCATGATATGCTTTAAAATGCAGCCTTATAAATTAAACTTGTATGTTACATGTTTATGTGTAAGATAAAGGTCTTATTTATTCAGCTTCACTTATCTTTGTTGGTATTTTAAAAAAGTGTAACTTCACGTCTATTGAGAATCTTGTCTCTAGCAGTTTATCTACAACATAAGCTTATTCAATGGTTTTAATTAATCTACATCTCGTGCCAGTGTGATAGATTACTTTATCCCAACATATATATAACTTTTCACCACTGCTGATACGCCACTGTAATATAAGCGGGCCTGCATTGTAATCTTTACCCGCATAACCTTAAAATCGATCCTCTAAAATTGTGGGAGATAACCTAGCATTGGCATTTTCCCCAGGTTTACTGATTTTTTAAATACATAAATGTACATTTGTGAAAAATGACGCAAAATTGGTTTAAAAATCAATCTTCATTGATTATCAGATGACAAAATTTGTTAAAATCAGTAGCAGCATGCACATCTAGATGAATACTGCAAACAATGAGGGAAGCCTATAAAATCAGTCCTACTAAAATAAGTTTGCATAACCATGGGGAGACTCTGTTCTGCTCGTTCTCCTCAACAGCACAGGCCTGTATAAGTGACACTCCCTTGAGTTGGATCTATCCGGCTGTCAGAGCAGTCATGTGTAACCCCATGTTTATGACAGAGGTGAACATTTGATAAGCCACCTGATGGGACATTAATTCTCCTCCAGTGCTAAGTAACAACACATCACTAAGATAGAAACATACTGGGGTTTTATTATAGACATAGAAAAAAATACACATACTGTACATCTGCACTTCAAGCAATCTGCCCCTAGGAACTTTGGATATATAGTTATTATTAATTTATAGCCAACCAAACTGTCACACTGTTTGTTTGTGTGGTTGAATGTTAATGCTCTACTCAACTTCAAGGGGGCTTCATGATTCTGACGACTTTGTTGTAACTTTGTTTGGTGAAACACAAAACAGGCTGAGGGACACATCTCTGATCAAGCCACTCTATAGTATTCACTATTAAAATTCTCTTTTATAACAATGGTAGTCAAGGCAGGCAGCATTGAACCTCCACTGTCAAATGTCAATCTGTAATCCCTGTAGTGGGATACAATATTCAATTCAATGGATCAGCTGCTACAGTTTGTCGAGAAAACCATTCAAGTCCATCACTGAGTCCGTAACCACTGGTTGCATCACAGGCCTGGATGTGCCAACTGCGATTACAACACAGTTTAAAGAGTTTAAATTCTCGAGTGATGTCCTCTATACTAACACATGGCTGCACATCCTGGGAAAGAGAAAAGAAATATTGTTAAAGATCTATATCACTTTTTTCTCAATTATAAGTTGGTGGGGTAGAGCGATATTAAGGCATTTTTTTATATTTTGATCTCTGTGCTATTTACAGATCCCTGCTACAGGATCAAGTATAAATTTAAAACCAAATTTTAATGTCATATTTTTCAGTCAAATAACAGCATGTCAACCAAATTGCACAAGAAAACAAACAAAACAAGACAATTAACATACTTTGTTTCTTATAAGTTTTGAATGACAAGGGGCAGTGCTCTTACACATTAACACAGATTTGTTTGTTATATGATGGCAGATTGTCCATTCCACACTGCTCCTTGTTTAAAAACCGGAATTAAACAAATTTAAGACCACCTCCATGACTGCCAGAGCCACAACGTGTGACTCACTCA
Organism: Mopalia ciliata; assembly: GCA_034783835.1. Taxonomy (NCBI): domain Eukaryota; kingdom Metazoa; phylum Mollusca; class Polyplacophora; order Chitonida; family Mopaliidae; genus Mopalia; species Mopalia ciliata. Next base: position 17,235 of record JAVFBW010162924.1, read on the forward strand.
TGATGACTCACCATGACTCACCTGATGGTTGATAGAGGAACTCAACAGACAGTACATATGATTAGGATTAGTAGTTGAACACGTTTATTATATTAGTTTTCATAAAAAATAAATTCTGTTATGTCCCAATAAACGTAAGCAAAAATGTTAAAAATGCTGTAAATCTATCCCTGAGATCATTAGTGAAAGTTTGAAATGGATGAGTAAATATGGCAGACCTGCTTATTGGCGAATATTAACAGTGAGGCGTCCTTAAGTTCTGTCTCTTGAACTAATTTGACAAGTTCTCCGTAAGCTTCCTGGAGCTTCTCTCTGTTACTGCTATCAACTACAAATATCAGAGCTGAAAATGTAAATAAAGCATGGGTTTAAACAAACATAAGCAGAAAACACACGCTTAGAAATGAACAACAATAAAAAAGGATTTTAAACATACGCTATTTTGTTCCGTTAAAAAAAACCCAGCAAGTCATAGTGTAGTGAATCCTACTATGCAATTAGCTTATTAATGTTTCACTCGAGCACTTCTACGATTTTGTATAGTGGTATTTTAAAGAAAATGGAATGATCAACAGTGTACAGTGCAAACAGGAAGAATTTTTGTTTTTTCATTTGAATTAATCACAATTAAATTGTGTCATACACAAGTATATGTGAGAGTCTATTTGTTTGTTTGATTGGATTTTAATGTCATATCCAAGGATGCTTCACTCACACGCTAACCACATTTTGGAGACCCATATGCGAAAGTAACTATCTACCAAGTTGGTAGCTTTGGATCAACAGCTCTATTATAAATAATAGCATGTTTTTATAATAGTTTTTCTCCAACATTCTAAAATGCGACTTTTCAGAACAGACTAATACAAGTAACGTTTTACTTAAATAAATCAAAGAAAACTGTAGACCATAGCATCTTGCAAGTTCTTTACTTAATAGGTAAATCAGAAAACCTGGTCCTAGAAATATATATTTTGTGTGCATCTTTTAGAGAAAATTATTGATGGGTAAATTTGACATAAATTTTGGACCGTGAATTTTGGTTGAAAACAACGACTGACCTTGAGTGTTGAGATAGTAATGTTTCCAGAGAGGTCGGAGTTTAGGTAAACCTCCTACGTCCCAAATCGTAAAACGAAGATTCTTATACTCTACTGTTTCTACATTAAAACCTGAAAAAATGACAAAACATGCTGTTTGTTTGAATTTCTGAAAAGGGTTTTGTGTTATACATTTAATTAAAAACGAAGTAAATCCCCTTTTAGCATTACTTGCACCAAGCAATCACAAGACAAGGCAATCACAAGACACAAGACATAGAGATCATATTAAGCAGATAAGCTTTGTGTTGCCCCTTAACTCTGGGAGTACAAAGGTAACAGGAAACTCCCTCCCAACATTCTGTGGTTATATATATACGAGAGAGGAACAGAACCTGAAGTACATTGAATTATAGTTCAAACAGAAGAAGTTAACACCTCTAAAATGTTGACCATTCTTGGAGCCAGGTTTATTTTGCTGTCTAAACTGTCGTAAGGTCTTGCTAGATCCCTTGGGCTTAAAATAAACCAAATTTATCTTATCGCCTAGATTAAAAGCTAGGAATTCAAACTATATGTTGGTGAAAAAAATAATTTGAAATTCTAATTACAAACAATTAAATTGGAACTATAATTTAGTTTTCCCTTGCTCATATACACATGCCATAACACTTTAATTGCCTATTTCTGGCACTTCAGTTTTAAGCCAACTCTACATTTTCCAAGTCATATCCAAGTCATTAAAACTTTTCATGTTAGAAACCTCAAGTTTTTTCCATTTTAAAGAGCAAAATGCATTCTAGTAAAATAAAATTCCTCCATGAGTTTTTTAAAAATGTTTCTTGAAAGTTATATTTGACATTTTTACAAGACTTTCCAAGGTGGGATAGACATAAAATTCACTGGGATCATTCTGATCAATTTTTTTAAAAATGAGGCACCGCTTTCTTGATCAAGGACTATTCTACTAGGTCATCTAAATTATTGAGTCTTATCTTTATTGCATTTATTTTTTTCAGTTGACATTTAATCATTCTGCATTATTTTAGGAAATAAACATTGGATTTTCAGGACATTCACATATATGTAATCCTGAGTATTCAAGCTTTCTAACAATATATACATATATATGGTACAGACTTATTTTCTTCTGCAAAATTGACTAAATACAACCGCTGCTCTGAAAATTGACCAAGGGGTCTAGCAAGACCATAACGTGCATCCACTTTGAGGTGGCTGACAACCTGGTTTAATTCATTACGCCAGTTTAGCCTGATTGTCTAAATGGACCTATCAGCTATCTTTAAGCTGGGTTTCAATTCCCCACTATTATGCCATTGCAAACAAATGCATGCAATTTCACCCGGCAACATTGGATGTCCTGTTCTGTGAATGATGTTGCGCTATTGTAAAAAAAGATTCTTTACGAGGCTATGGACAACGATTTTTGTATATCTATTAGAAAACTTTACCTATTGTTGGAATGGTTTGAACAAATTCATTTTGTTTGAGTTTGAAGAGAATGCTTGTCTTTCCAGCCCCGTCTAAACCTAATGTCACAACTCTCATCTCTAACTTAGGACCTAAATGAACACGGTTGTCCTGAAAAAAGAGAATTCACTGTTCATTATGTCATAACAATGTGTGTTTGATTAGGGATTAATGCCATACTTAAGCTTATTTCACTCATATGGCAGAGTACCACAGTCACCACTCCACGTCAAGAGACCTAGCCTGGATATCATTGGTAACTGTAAACAAGAAGCTCTTAATTATCCTTCGATGGAATGAAACAAAGATCAGTCCCAATTAAAATCTTAACCAGGGCAAAACATTTTTTTAAAAAACAATTATATTCAATAAGGACCCCACTTTGGTGTGTATTTAGCAACATGTTTTTAATAAAGTGGTTGGTGCATTGATTTGATTGGGCCATTTTCAGATAAAATGTACAAATAACGGTGAAGACAAACAAAAAATAAAAAGCTTTTAAAAACAGTTTTATAGAGTCCTCTGCTTCCAGCTTAAACCATTGATGACTTTCTATATCCTACCACATTCAAATAGGACAGCAGTGCCATCTGTATGTTTAGTTTTTAATTGATTAAACAAGTGAACTGAATGATATCAGTAGAGACAAATCACAAAAAGGACAAAAAATTATGTTTTTAAATGTACCAATGTATACGAATGAGAAAAACATAGATTGCATTTAACTTTTTAAAGGTATAAAAGCAATTGTCATGTCCAGTCTTTTGTGAATTTAAAATTATTTACAGTTTGGCTCCAATTTTACTGATAATGATGAAAATTGTTTTAATCTTTTTTCAAAACTTTGCTACAGCTTATAACCTCTTTTAGTTTTTAAAAAGAACTATACCATAAAAATCAACCTTGATTTTTGGCAGAAATAAATTTCAAAAGTAGTGAAAAGAGATTAAAGAGGCTAAAAAAAGTCTTTACTGTTATTTGCACATTTTACTGAAAATGGCCCGATTGTTTGATGGGGGTTTAACATAGTACTCAATGATTATATGATGACAAATAGTTCACTTTACACTGTTCCTTGCTTGAATACGATGGAAAACCACGATGAAACCTTGCAAAAACCAGCTCTGCAATAGCCGAAGCCTCATTGAGTGATTCGCTGATATACTCTATGCTTGATTTTGTTTGTTTGATTGGTGTTTAACGTGGTACTCAAGGGTATTTCACTTATATGATGACGGACAGAAATACAGAACATCAGAAACAAATCTGCTTCCCGTTACCCTTTAGCTCTGCGAACACCAGGGCAACAGAAAG
>JAVFBW010162925.1:0-11549 GCA_034783835.1 Mopalia ciliata
AGACTGGTTGTCGGGTATCGTGGTGCCGCCAATCAACCATTGTCGTAAAGCTAACACTGAAAGATAAGAAATCTCCATATTTCATTTTTTTTCGTTTCAATCTTGCCAAAAACGAAACACGTGTTGTTGCTACAGAAGCTCAGTACAATGGCGTCTGTTTTAGGCTACATCAGCAGCGATAGGCTGTGCTGAATAACCGACCAATGAAAAGGCGTCTTACATCTGCTGGCTAAAGCGACACACTCTGCCTTGTATTTATAGATCACTGAATTGAAGCATGTCAGGATTACGTAAAGCGGTATGTTCAAATGAAAATTCCTTGTTGTCGCGAGCGACGAGTAGATTTTTTTCTACTTGTCCCTCTCAAAAAGGACTTGTCATCGACAAGTAGACAACCTATATTTCAACCCTTGAACTATATTATTACATTCACGCCTTCTGCGGCCTTGTTTTACCTACCCTCTTACCCTGGTATTAAAGACTTTATTTGTGAATGATATTTGATTAAAGGATTGGTACCAGTTATAACTGTTTACCCAGTACTTTATAGCGTATATTTACATAACTTATATACGAGAACGACTGTTCACGCAATTTTTTTTCACTTAACTGAACAATAGGTTAATTGGGTTTTAATTCACGCGAACAGTAGATCAGTCACGCAAAACAAATTCTGTCAAGAAATCTGGATAAAAACAAGAAGCCTATCTGTTTAGTGTCTGTATTGCATCTGTTATTGTCCTGCATTTGTCCTGTCTTGTCTTTGTTTGTTGCCAGTGGTCTCGAGGATGGTTTCCTTCACCTACCGGACTGGCACGTCGCCATTTGTGAAATACCCTTAAGTACAAAGTTAAACCCCAATCAAACACACAAACAAACATGATTAAAACACACCAGTGTTTGGACAGTGGACAGTGTTTGCCCCAGTGGTGTTTTTTATCCAGATTTCTTGACAGAATTTGTTCGGGTTACTATAAAAGACGATGCAAAAGAAAGAGTATATGCAATTGATTACTTTGGTGGTTGTATTTTGGAAATATATGTGATTTCAAGGACACTGGAACTGCAAATAGACTTGTGAGTACCAAATGATACATACAAACTGCATAACTGAGAATTGACGTTAGGCAATATACAATGTATGCATATGAATTCTCAGCTAGGCCTATATGAGGACTACCTTCATGGATAGATCTACTTATAGGCCTACTTATAAATAAAATCATTAGGCCTTATCAGCTAGGCTGCTTTAAAAAGCGCCTAACAAGGTTGACTAAGACACTATATTCACATGTAATCAACAAAACAAGGAATGTTTAAGTGTTATAGGGAAAAACAGCGTGTACTAAATTGTTGAGAGATAATTTGAGTTCAATTTTTTAACATGATTTTGTTGACTGGTTTGTAATAGTGCCTAGGTAAATTACAACAACATCGCGAAGGAAAGTGCAAAGCAAACTTGTGGTCATGCCCTTTCCTCCCGACAATTAGACAGAAAAGTAATTATTAAAACAGATCCATGCTACCAATATATGTTGATAAATTATATCCATGTTATCTGACCTTAAAAAATGATTCCTTTTTACCAAATTCCTGGAAATCAGAAGCTTTTCTCATCTACATACATGTATAACAGACCCAGGCGCGAAATCGAGTGCAATGTTGCCATTTCATTGCTACGACTGCTTTGATTGGCTAATAAATACGCCATATTTGTGAGAAGATATGATAGTTTTGTACATAAAATGTCATTGTTCAGCTATTTAAACGAACTTCTGGGTCTGGTCGCGCTATATATGATTGTGGCAATGTCTTTTTACAAATATACAAAGTAAACTGTTTAATACTTTAAGCTTCTCTCGGATTTCTACAGAAATGAAAACTATTTTTTTTCCAAAGAAAACTGTCGCATATTGGAGAACGGAACAATGGCAGATTTTCTAACCAATGGCAAGTTCTTTTGCTGGTTAGATGGAGTTTAGACAGGCGCACCTGTACGTAAAAGTGTCAACTTCCTGCTCATCAAAACACGTAACAAAAGTAAATAATACGAGAAACGCTACAAATCATAGATTGTCGATTATTAATGACATTCGACAACATTTTGTCTTACTATCATTTAAAAAAAAAAAAAAAAATGCCCAAGAATAAGAAATCCGCGAGAAGCAGAAGCTCAAGTCCAGAAAAGAAAGTGAAAGGAACTGAAAATCTTGGTCAAGAGCAAGAAAACTTGAGGAGAAAACATGACGAAATGTTGGCCTGCGTACAAGAAATGTTCAGTGGCAAAGTTGAGCCTGACGTCGTTCATATGGTGTTGACTGAGTGCGATTGGGCAGGTATGAAAATGAAAAATAGTCCATTATTTCAACTCGCATCTTTTAAAATCTTATTTAATGTTTATTAGCTACCATACTTGAGTCTTCCTAACCTTTAGAAATAGCAGAACGCTGCCTAGATCATGTAGATGCGAATACGTATCTTAGTGATACGAGGTACAACTGTACCTGAACTCTAGAAATAAGACTTGCCGTTGAATACTAAATAACTTTGAATCCGTATGACTTAATTACCGCGGAAGACATTTTAAAGCAAGCTGATTTTGACATCAAAATTGACATCGCATGGTCCTTTTATGTGTCGATCTAACCAAAAAGCCTTCAAGGAAGAAAACAAGGCGGTTTAAGTCAAGGTAGGGCCATGTAATTTTTTATATATTTGAAGATAAAGTTCTGAATAATGGTATCATTCGGCTATTTCTAGCGTTTAGGGAGCTTCATGTAGCATAGCTTAACGCTGCCTGGCATAATGTATAGGGTTAATCCCTCCATCTCCTTTTTCATGTTTAAATAAAGTTTTATTGGAGTTTCTGCGTAAGTTGACACATTTAGGTTCTCTCCCTTTGCAATAATAACATTGAAAACTGTCAGAAAAGAAATATTGCAGGTAGGTTAAATTGTTTTTGTTGTATCTAAAATAAATTAGAAAAAATCAGATGTATGTTGTGAGAGGCCGGCGATAATGGCTGTTATTAAAAGTTTCCAACTTTCATCATGGATTGAGATAGGTGGGACATAGGGCTGAGACGGAGGAAACGTTACCATGATTTGGCACTTTATCTTCCAATATATAAGCTTAGTAATCTCATGGCCGTATCTAGCCCTGTTTACATGACTGTGAGTGCTTCCCCTGTACAAGTTTCGTAAATGTAGGAATTCAGACAACATGGCGGTGCTTGGTGATTTAGAGCAGATAAACCGACCAGAGCCGATAAAAAGTGGCGTACATCATGCTTACGTGACTTAAACCATGGAGGGAATAGCAGAAAGAGAAACAACTCAGCCACTTCAAAGTGTGCAAGGATTCTTCATGGTCGACTGAACACGAGTTCAAAGGCTTGATTAACAGATGCGCACATATGGGTTCACAGGATGTTATTGGCTTTATGGTCAAGGTGATTAAAATCCTGTGGTGTATGTTTGATTAGGTGTCTAACTCTTTTTCGCTTGTTGACACTAAATGTCATGTTGTTAGAGTTCAACACCTATTAAATCAAACATACACCACAGGATTTTAATGTGTCGTGCAATAATCCTTTTCTTACTTATTAAGCTGGTTCAAATGGTGGTTCGATTAGCTCCAGGGGATAAATAGTATGTACTTTAACAATTAGCAAACAGTAGTTGCAATCAAAGGAATCAAGATCACTGCTTTTTATAACTTATATTCCCTGGTCTTGTTTAACCGTCTCGGAAGAGAGATATAATCTAATAAGAACACAGTTCAATCTACTTCTACGTGTAGGAATAGACACTCGTTGATATATATGCGGTAGCTATTGCAATTTTAAAGCGGATTTCCCCACATTAATTAAAAAGGTAAATTTTTCATTTTTAAACAGGCGATTTTACTCGAACCGTGTCACCATCCCACAATTAGCCTATACAGTATAATAGATCATTCAAATATGAAACAATGTGCAAATTTTGGGAAATTCTTCTAATGCAGAAATATGTTTAAATTGACAAAAACTGTAAAACTTCTTTTGCAAAATAAGATTTTAGAATCATTATAATTACAGAACTATTAGTCACTTATGTGAGTATCTTACGGCCCCTTAGTGTGAAAAGTACTGATTGCGAATTGTGTAAATGCACATAAAACAAATCGATGCCCTTTGGTGAATTAGTTTGGTGCATTTGGGGTGTTGCCCTTCTGGTGACAAAATATATATATATATCTCGAGATTCTTGTCTGTCGGAACTGATCTGATCCGCAAACATCAAAGCAAGAGCTCAGGCAATAATAAGGTCAATCATATAAATTCAATGTTATTTGTTATTAAAAGGCTGGCCTTATTTCTACAGTTTTAGTACAGCTGCACGTCGTAGCTCTATTGACTAAGTATAAGCTTAGTCTATAAGATACGTATTCGCATCTAATTTCATGTAGCCTTAAATGACGTCTTACCTTCCCCATTTTCTTGTGGCCTTGCTAGCCGTTAGTCCATCCATCCCATAACAATTCTTGTTATCAGTATATCTCAGAAACTGCTCCTCCAATCACATTAATGTTTGAAGCTTCCCTACATGGTCTAGTTTTGCACGTAACATTTTGGTTCCTGTCTGTCTGTCTGTTCGTCTTTAATTGAGTCATTTGTCCGTAATTTACACATTTTTGTTATCAGCTAATCTTGGAAACCTCCATTCCAATCAAGTCCATATTTTGTATAGGTGGGCTAATTTCTAAATTCAAAAAATGGCAAGGGACACAGAAGCTACGGAATATCACAAAGTACAAACTTTTGACGACAGCAAATCATCTATGTTTAGTTTTACAAGATGACACCCCAAGTAGGCCGGCGGATATGTTAAAGAGTCCATGTTGTTATTTTTTCGTTATTCATCGTTTGTGGGCATAACTGCGAAAGCTTGTTTCCCATTCTTGTGTATTATTATATATAGTAACCATTGACGAATGACGTACAGGCTCCCGAGAGCGCATGTCTACTGGCTAGATACACGTGTCTGTGGCATGATCCACTGATTCTCTGGTTGAATCTGAGGCGATCAATCACTTATACATTCGGCCATCTTGGCAAATCTACCCAATCAACAAACTGAAATGCGTCACATAACTTGGGTTTTCCCCTATTGCGGACAGGATATAGCTGTATCTGGATCTATTTCTGACACAGTTCAGGATAACCAGGAAGCTAAGGACCTTCTTCATAAAAATATACATATAAATGCCTAGATCCAGGTACTGTCATTATGTAGCACATGCTAAACTGACGGTACAGCTGGAAGCTCTTGGCCTTTCAGATTCTCCGTTTTCAGTGATATTTGATCCACATAATGTATTTTTTCACAGAAACAGCATTAAAGAGCATAGCTGTGTGTGTTATCCACAAATTACTGAAATCTTGGCCAATAAAATATGCCCACCATGTTTTTTTTTGTGAAAGGGGGTTCCCCGTCGTTGGATGAATTTCAGTTTGCCGCTAAAATCTACAAGCAAGCATGTATAAATTAAATAATATAGCCGATGAGCTATGTATAAATCATGGATATTGACAGTTGTGGCTAATGACCCAATTTGTAGTGGAGAATGTTTTGGGTGGCTTGACATTTTTCGCTTTAGGTCTGACTGTTTCAGGGTCACTTTTTTAAAAAATCAATATTTTCTTGTTTTCCGTAGGTCGACCTGATTTAGTGGTCTTACACTGTTGCTAGACAATGGAAGAAGGAAAGATGTGCCTGACAGACATTTTTGTTGACATCCATCTGTGGACAACATTTTTCCATTCGAAAACACCTTCTTTATCAAGTTTTTTCAAGGCAAAGTGACCGGTGCTGGAGTCAATAAAGGAATTTCCAGCTGAACTAACAATTGCAGGGAGCTAATTACCTTCTACACTCACACATGTATAACTATGCAATACTATAAAGCTTTTAAATCTGCTAATAACCTCCAGTATTTCATTATTTTTTTGTTTGTTTATTTTCAGTTCTATTGGGCCTTAGTTCTGTGTGGCCTGAAAAAGATCAGTCTCACTGAAAATGTTATGGCACTTTATCTTGTGACAAGTCAGGAAAGATAGTGAAGATCTCAATCACAAACAAGAATGGCTTCATTGCTGAACTTCTTTATGGGACTCACCTTGATCTGTGTTCTCATTACTACAAGGTTTGTTTTAGACATTTTGGATAACATACCAAGTCCTATTAAAAGTTTAAATAGGATAACTAGGGAATTTCTGTTTATTTTTAATTTGAAATGTTTTCACATTTTAAAATTTTTCTAACGTTTTGTTGGTGGGTATTGTGACAGAACGTCCTGGCAGGTGGTTGGAGGGAGCTTCATGTTGCCCTGGTGCTCTCAGAGTTATAGGGGAACAGGAATCCGATCTGTTTGTGGTGTCTATATTCACTATTCCTGTTATCGTCCTGTATTTGCCCCGTCCTGTGACTCCTGTCTTTGTTTGTTGCCAGTAGTGGCAAGGGTAGTTTTCTTCACCCATTAGGCTGGCACGTGGTCATATAAGTGAAATACTCTTGAGTACGACGTTAAACCCCAATCAACAAACAATTAGAACAACCTTTTGCCGTGTATGTTGTTCTTATATCTATTAAAGGTATTCTTGAATGGGTTTTAAATCAGATTGAAAATGACTGAATTACAAAGATACATGTCATGCCATTAACTATCTGTAAAATAAATCATGTATTTTTCCAATGCTTAGAATTTGTGTAATTCACTTACAAACTTGCGACTTTTCGTACAAGTCATTTGAGCTGTGACGTAGGCACTGGAAACTCAATTCAAAGCAGTCTGTAGTGGATAAGGAGGACTCTCTACCGGAGATACACGAATGACTGCTAGATCTTGAGAAATAACAAAATGGCGGCCAGGTTTCTATAGATACCAGTCACTTGGGGAATTCCCCTGATGATGTCACTCTAGAATCTCAGCTGACTCTTAATAAAAGTCAGTTTCGAATCCCAAATTCTTTACATGTATGCCAACTTTTTTTAATGAAACAAGTTGCAAATCGTTCAGTGAATATTAGACTATATTTGATACTTTTCTTGGTATCAACCATTTGGGCAACATTAGGTCAATCTGTTTGGGATGACTTTGTTTTCTCCCTTGTGAAAGTGATTGTCCTGTCTTGTTTCAGTTTGTTGTTTGCTATATATTTATTGTTTAGCGTCCTGTGTAGTGTAGGCTACATGTACGTGGGCCATTTTCAGAAAAATGTACAAATAACGGTAAAGACGAACTAAAAAATGTTTTAAAAAGTTTGAGAGACCTCTGCCTCAAGCTCAAATCAATAATGGCTTCCTATATCCTGGCACATTGGAATATGACAGCAGTGCCCTCTGTATGTTTTTTTTAAACTGATTAATTAAGTGCAATGGATAAAAATGGTAGAGACAATCCAAAAAGAAACATTTTTTTCTTCTGTTTTTAAATGTACCAATGTATAAGAATTAGTAAAAGGTACATTGCATTTAACATTGACATGCAGGATGAAGTACAGTGCCATCCATGAGTTGTGTTTTTTAACATGACTAAAACGTTAGTCTCCACATCAGTGTTTATTCTGGAGAATGCGGAGATGATTATTTAGCAAGTCTGTAAACAATTATCAATAAGCTCCAATGTAGCGAGATTGAGTACAAGTAGATGCCATCAGTCACATCTGGCCAGGTGTAGTTAAGATTGTTATACAGGCCTGTGCTGTTGGGGAGAACAGACAGAACAGAGTCTCCCTATGGTTATCCAAACTTACATTAATTTAGGAGGCTCGATTTATAGGTTTGCCAAATTGTTTGTAGTCTTCATCTAAATACACATTTCGCTACTGATATTGACAAATTTTGTCATAAAATTATCAATGAAGATTGTATTTTAAAGCAATTTTGCTTTATTTTTCCCTAAGGCCCATTTATGTATTTAAATAATTAGCAAACCCAGTGAAAAAGCTAATGTTAGGTTGTCTCACAAAATTTTGGAGGACCGATTTTAAGGTTATGCCAGAAAAGATTACAGCACAGGCCTGGTCATAAGTGAAATACCCTTGAGTACGATGTTAAACCCAATAAAACAAAGAGTACAGGATATGTCTTTCTTTGCAAGACAAGCTCTCTGGCTACTATTTTCATTTGACTTAGTTTCAAAGTAGATTAATTTCAGTGTTACATGTATTAGAGTGTCCAGGGGATCCCCCTTTCATATTATCTAAATACCCTCAGGCTTAATAATAAGAATGATATTTTTCTCTATATTTTTTTTGATAACTCATTAACAATTTTAGAGCTAATATAAATGTAGTGTGAGAAATTTGTTGCTTGCCTCTACTGGCTTGTAGACAAGGGCTTAGGCAGACACCCATCCACCCGTCCAAATGGACACCCTGAAGGGAACAATTGCCTCATTTGGACACCCTTAAGAAACTTTAACATGCAAGAGATAGGAAAACTGTCAAAATTCGACACCCAGTTATATGAAAAGTGAAGCAAATGACCATTTTGGACACCCTACTTTTGATTTCTTGCTAAGCCCCTGCTTGTAGAGCTAACACTCATCTACAGAAGCTCAAATAGAGGCTATACTTTCTTATAACTGAGCTAGGAGGAGCTGTCATTTATAAGGTGAATATTTACAGCATAATTGGCAATTTCTGATACCACTTTCTTATCTTAAAGAGACTAAAGTTCAGAAAATTTTACAGACTGAGACGCAATAGAGAATTGCACACACTACCCTTGGAGCATAAACTGACCAAATCGCTAGTTTTGAATATGGCCACCTAGAGCTTGTGTTGTTTTGAATTTGAATATAAACATTGTTTTTTTTGTTAATTTGGGATAACCCTTTCTTCATTTAAAAGAATTGTTACAGCTAAAAAATGTGAGAAGTGTTTGAGCCCCATACTAGAACCCAGTACCTAAAGGCAGGAAATGGCCATCAGTAAATGTGGCTAAGGGCTAAATAAAATCCCCCTCAGGGTCACAAGCAACACATTAAGACAGCATGTCAGAACATTCTTCAACGCTTTCACGGGTGGTTAGAGGGAGCTTCATGTTACACTGGTGCTCTCAGAGCTAAAGGGGAACAGGAAGCCGATCTGTTTGTGGAGTCTGTGTTGCGTCCTGTTGTTGTCGCCTTGTATTTGTCTTGTCTTTGTTTGTTGCCAGAATTGTCGAGGGTGCTTTCCTTCACCCATTGGGCTGGCACGTTGTCATATAAGGGAAATACCCTTGAGTACAAATTTAAACCCCAATCAAACAAACAATCCACGACACTTTCCAAACCGTTACAGTTATCTCAGAGACAAATGCTTAGGCAGACACCCGTCCAAATTGATGACTTGAATTGCCTCATTTGGACACCTTTGTTTTAAGAAACTTTAACATGCAGGAAAGTGGACACCCAGTTATTTGAAAAGTGAAGCAAAATGACTTGATTTCTGGCTAAGCCCTTGCTCGGATGTGAATGAACAGCATTCCATCAGAGATTAGTTAAGGTACAGAAATGATGTTCAGACATGATTAAGACAGCTTAATCACAAGAGGTGAATGTACCCAGACACATCAAACTCACTAGAAACTCCCCAACATGAAGATGTATTAAAGTTTGATGTTCTTGATACATCTGTTCCATCACCTCTTGTTATTATGCTGTCTTAATATGTAGCCTGTGAACCCGAAAACAATGGCCATAAAAAATGCCTAGCATGCTTTTAGTGCGCACGTGCACGTACATCGCTATTTGATACAAATGGTTAGTTTTTATATCCTTTTTTTTCTTCTAGGGAAAAAACTTCCTGTTTGAATTTTGTTCAAAGCCTTGATAAATAATGTAATTTATCATTTGTTTCAGCGTTGGTGACGATGTAGATGAGCTGATTCAGTTCGAGGAGGATGTAAATGATAGAGATCTAGATAAAGACAATCCTCTCAAAGAGGAAGAGGATTCCATTCCATTGTCAGAGTTAAAGAATCCAGTAAGGGTCGTGTCTCTCAATGTTGATTCAGAGGCTGATTTATTTATTCAACTGCCCCTCTGGCTAAGGGGGGTGCCAGGGGGCTGTATTTCAAGCTTTGACTGGGTGGTTGTGAGCGTGCTTCATGTTGCTCTTGTGCTCTAAGAGCAAAGGGGCAGTACAAAGCAATCTGTGTATGACATCTTTCTATTTCGTCCTGTATTTATCTTGTCTTGTCTTTGTTTGTTGCCATAGGTGTCCATTGTGATGTCCTTCACTTATCTGGCTATAAAAGGCAGTTTGTTTTAAAAGTAACAATGCTGTCTTTACTTAGCACTGGAGGAAAATTAGCTTTCAAACATAACATAAACACTTTACATCTTGGTTGTACTAGTGGTAGAATACACCACTGTCATATAAGTGAAATACCTTTAAGATTGGCGTAAATGGGATATGTCTTTAGCGGCGAACGATCGTTAGGGTTACGTATAGGTTGCCACATCTCTGATTTGGGCAAACAGTTTACCATTCCCCAACAACAACAAATCCATGTTAACCTAACTGCTAGTTTTTCGATTTCAATTATGGAAATCATGTTTGTGTTTGAAAAAAAAGGTTTATCAATTGAGGTATAGACAGGCCTACATGTATTGTATAAAGATAAACTCATTTAAGAATAATCAATATTAAAGTTTAAATTCTTTTCTCACTTTCTATGGGTAGCCTAACTGAATCTAACTGTACATGATCAATTATTAATACCAGTAATATAAAATACTACTAATTAATAAAACAGTTATAAGAAATTTTCTTACTCTATATTTTCTTTGCTTATATCAAGTAATTTGGGCCTATTTCTAAACACCCCCCAAAAAATCACATATTCACCAGTTTTAAAATGTACATTAACCAGAAAATGACACATGGTAACTGATTTTGTGAAACTGGTTGCCGGCTATGAAATTGTGGTAACCGGAAAACAGGTTACCCTGTCTGGGCCTTAAGTCATACCCTGCATAAAACACCAATGATGGCAATCATTCAATCAATCCAATATATTGTATGTTGACTTTGTTGTACAGGCATTTCCATATTTATTTATTTTTTTCACTGTTCCATGATTCAATGTTAGCCTTTTCTACATGAAAACTTGTTTTTTTATTTAAATATGTCGTTTTTTCAAAACAAAAATTTACACGTACATTACATTCAATTGATTTTGATATCCACCTTCCTTCTTTTAATTCAACCTACTTGAAAATAGTTTATATCAAATGGAATAATTTACCAATAACCTTTAGGAATGCTTCAACTTTGCAAATTTTTTTTCAAATCTTTATAGCCCCGTGAAGGGAGCGGTTGGGCCATGGCCCTGCAGAATACTCCCTAGGCTTCCTCAGTCGATCGTAAGAGGCAAGAAAAGAGGTTGCTTTCTGTTGCCCTGGAGTTTGCAGAGCTAAAGGGTAACAGGAAGCAGATTTGTTTGTGGTGTTCTGTATTTGTGTCCGCCATCATATAAGTGAAATACCCTTGAGTACGACGTTAAACACCAATCAAA
>JAVFBW010162947.1:0-11548 GCA_034783835.1 Mopalia ciliata
TTTAAAGAAGCTTATACTTTGCACAAATGTTCCTCATGGCTAGGGGTGTGCCATGACGTATATCCAAGGTCATTGAGTAAAGGTCAAGGTCACCATCTCCATTATACTAAAAAATATTGTCCGGCCCATAGCTTTTAAACAAAAACTTTGAAGAAGCTTATACTTTGCTTAAATGTTCCTTATGACTAGGGGTGTGTCATGACCTATATCCACGGTCATTGAGTCCAGGTCACCATCTCCATTTTACTAAAAACCTTGTCCTGGCCAAAACCAAAAGCTTGCAGCGGGCGTATCTTGCACCCCTTGAGTGGTGCCCTATTTTTCAAAAGATGAACGGTTTCCATGTGTATTTTCAGCAAGACTGGAGCTTTCTAGTTCTTTAAAGTATTTCATAAGCACATGTGCTCCAAAAAAGGATCTATGCACATACCAACAATCGATATAATCAGATAACTTTTCTCCGCGAAGTGTAGTTACAAGAACAACAACAACAGCGTTTGTTTACTTTCGGTGACAAGCAATCGTCAAGCACCTAATGACCTAGTTTAAGGGATGCTATCTACCTGGGTCTTCGAATATCATGGCTGAAATGATCTCTAGTGATGTAAGTGTTGTCAATTCACCTCCGAATTCTAATGACAGTCATTCACAGATCATTGGTCCTATAATAAGTGAACTACTTTGCTATATGGAGGACAAAATTGACATTCTTCCGGTAAACACTGTAATCAAGTTATGTGAAGATGTTTACTTGAACCTTGAAGGCTCAAGAGGCTAAAGACTTAATTATCAAATGATGTTGTGACAAGATCCAAGGAAAGTACAGAAAACGCACCGGACCCAATAAAAAAAATACAACCTTACAGGATGTTGCTAAGATTATTCAAGAACTTGAGCCAGAAGAGGTCCCTTGTTTCGTAGCTAGACAGCTATTATTACCTCCTGTTTTTACAAAAGAGGGTTGAACAATTTAAAGTTGAAAATGACTGAAGCTAACAACAAAATGGACATAGTTAGCCAGTCTCAAAGTGTCAGTTAATAAGAAGATAGACAAGATATCTCAGAAATGCTAGAAAATTGCAACTAGTTGAAAATCGATCCATTGAGTGGGTTGCTACTCCATCGACGACTGATACGCAAGATTATGTGGCCCAGTGTTTGAATGATTCACAAGCGCACAACACCCAATCCCTGTCATGGAAGTAACTGGCGGCCACCAGAATGTTGAGAAGGAAAATGATGTATCATGTAATAAAAGTCGAGAAATAATGTATGCTCCCAGAGCTGTGGAAAGTTTGCCGTTAAGAAGAAATCTACAAAACAGTGGTGCTTATGAGGTATCGGTACTAAAACCTATGTATTCCAATGCCGTTTCTTCCACAAACCTCTCAGCAATAAAGAGAATGAGTTTACAGTGGTATCCAAGAAAACATCTCAGTTATGTGGCATGAGAAGTTATCCCCCAGTTGAACTGTTTATTACTCGATTAGAACCCACCAGGACTCCGCAAGATATTAACAAGTATGTAGCCTACAGATTAACTCTGGGGTGGAAATTCAGTGTGATTCGTATGCATCTTTCTGGGTGTCGGTAATAGGGCGATGTGCCAAATCACTTCTTAATTCAAAATATTGACCAGAAGAACTTCTAGTGGGAAAATACTTTAAACGACGAACTCAGGATTCCAGCCAGTATGATTATAGAAGAGGTAGACCTCACCAGGACAATCGACATGCTGCGAATATACATCAACATGCCACAGGGTGGTACAGTGGGGATGGCTATGAAAAGTATTATTGTCAAAAATAAAATCAATAGAAAGTCCATGTCTTCAAGATTAACAACGTATAATTGCCGATCATTGAAACCTTCAGTCACTGAAAATTAGATCACTATGTGAAAATAGTGATATATGTTTATTACAAGAAACTTGGTTGCTTAATTCTGAATTAGGAATGTAAAATTCTTTTCATACTGATCTGTTGACCATACAGTGTTATCTGTGGGAAGACCACATGGTGGGCTAGCCATTTTATGGCGTAAATCAATTAGTAAAAATATTAATTTCCTAGATTATAATGATAAAAGAATAATTGGTCTTAATATCAAATCAGAATATACATCTGTTCTTTTTTTGTGTGTTTATATGCCAAAAAAATGATTGTGTAGATAATTTTGATGATTACTGGGGTTGTCTTGGCAAAGTCCTTGCAATAATGGAAGAATCCTCTACTTCTGTGCCGCCATACCGTTCGTTTGGAACTTTCGTTTCTTCAGTTCCTGATTTTACATGCAACCACTTGTTTCCAAGTTTCGGAGATTTTCATTTTCATTTTGAACTACGCAACCACGAGGAGTAGTAGAGGATTTCCAGCCTTGTCGTTATCGTTTATTCGTACCTGCAGCTACCCACAGTGTGAGTGAACTGTTCGTATTTTTACTCTAGTCAATTATCTGGCGCTATGTATACTCTGTGTTTGTGAGAATTACTTTATGACAGTCTATCGACCCTCTGAACATTTAATTGCTGTGTAAACAACAACTACACAATATTATCAGCCGCGGACTATTGATGAACTGGAAAAACGACTTTCTATATAATGTTTTGAACTGTGTAACTGACAGTTATCTAGGACAGCTATCAAAAGCCTAGTATAGTCATGTTATTAAACTGTAAGCTCATAAAGTAGGCCGTGAACGTCGTTTTATTTTGGGATAACTCTGTCTGGAATAATAGTGTAATCTAGAGTTGTCTCCCCTTTATTATAATTTCTCATTTATTTACAGTAAAGTAATTATTGTTTCTTTGTTTTGCTTGTAGCTTTTACCATATAAAATCACACGTCTGTCAACGATTTTGGTTAACTGCCTGGTTACTTTTTGTCTGCAAATTGGGAGCCAGAACAACTTCTAACTTTATTGTAATGGGTGACTTTAATACTGATCCAAGCAAACCGTTTGGTGAAGAAATTGCACAATTTTGTCGATCTAACAATTTTTATATATATCACGTGGAACGCCTACTGAATAACACATTCACATTTGTTAGTGATGCTCATCTTACGACATCATGGCTCGATCACTGTATAACATCACAATGTAAATGCTACTATTATATCAACTGGCATAAGTTATGAAATAGTGTCATCTGATCACAGACCCTTAATGGTGGAAATTGAATGGAAATGTCTTCCTGTTATTATACCACGAGATAAGCATCAATCAAATAATTCCATTGTTAACTGGTCTCTTTTAACTGATCATGAGAAACATCTTTATAGAGAGGCTGTAGAAAGGAATCTTTGTCAACTAACGCCGCCAACGGATGTTATTGTATGTAATGGTTGTGACTACCTATGGGCACAGTGAATTTATCTCCACATTTTATTCAAATATTGCACTCGCCGTATTGTGGTATTGTGGTTCGAGACAAGTCGTCAATCGTTGGTAACACGGTGTGTTTGTAGTAGCGGCGTATGGCGTCAGGGTGTTGCGCTTGATCACATACGTCGTCGGTGAATTGTTTCAACACGAGTAAACGTCTTAAATTCACGCCTCCATCCTCAAACATCGTCAAAACAACACTTTTATAGGCTCGTAAATCCTGCATCCTGCATCGAGTCGACCATATGCGCCCTATGAAGTTTACCATCCGGCATTACATCGCAAGAGCCGACTGCCATCGGAGCATCACAGCCATCATCGTCAACCCTTTGTTCAGCAGTTCGGTGTTTCACAACCCTTTTTTGAGTTGGGTTGAGGTCCATGGCGGACGAGGTCCGTCACGATGCCACTTGGCTAGTCTATCGCGGTATAGTATGGGCGACTGGGAAGGGTGGAAGTCTGGTGTGATGAGAGTCATGGTTCAGGGGGGAAAGCCTCTTTGAAAAGACTGGATAAATGACTGCTCTCTTTAAACGATGGGACGCCGCATGACGCCTCTACAACACGCCGCCACAACACGCCGCCGCATGCGCAGACAGGCGGGCGGAAGAGCAGGCGGACGGGCGAGCGGGCGGACGGATGGGTGGATGGTTGGATGGGTAAGCGGGCGAACGGTTGGATGGGAGGGCGGGCGTGCGGCTGTACGAGTGAGAAGGGGACCCCTATCCCCATGAACCAGTCCCTGCGGGTTAAGATACGGCCGTCACGGTTTAGGGGACGGCCTGACCCCCTCGCATCAGAGATAGAGACTGTCCCCTAGGGGGTGTCGATCATGATAGGCGATAGGCGAACGAAGACAGCACGCCTGGTTCGTAACACATCTCGGTCGTGGCGTGAAGCATCGCAGGAAGACACACCACCCCAGAACAGCCCTAGGGTCAACCCTTCCTTGTTTAGTCATTCCCATGTTAACCTCCCTCTACAGGAAAAGCCTTTCTTTAGGAGGTCATAGCACACACTAGCCCAAATACCCGGATGTACAATAGCAGCACAGCATCATCTATCATGTTTACCCATCCCCTTCCCACTACAAGATATGTCACCATCCTTCCTTTGGATGTCATAGCAAATGCTAACTCAAATACTCGGTGGTCCACAGCGTAGCGCCATCAGTATACTTGCATGTTCAAGGGAGATAGCTCTTTGTATTTAAAAGTTACACATCGATCGCTTTCAAAACCATACCACGTGAAAGCCCGTCTTCGCTTTACCTAAAAAAACCCACACCTCCCCAACAGTCTTACCCAACCAGGTCCCGATCAGAGCGTAGCACCAGCTGTACTCGCATGGTCAAGGCAGATAACTCGATCGATATCTCTGACAGCTTTGCTTTACATGTCAGTGTGAGTCATCAGCCAATCAAATGGGGTTAATTTTCTGTAGCTCCACCCACGGCGTCTCAGAAACTATAACAGGCGGCGAGAATCGAGTTTTTGATCAGTTCTGAGATGGTCTTGAAGCCGACATATTTAAAGAACTCTAAAACGTCTGACACATAAGCAATATGCACAACTCTACAAATTAAGCAACTTGCGATATATAAGATTCACTAAAGTGAGAAAAAAAAAATTTGATGACAAAAACTCCTACACATGTCAAGCCATGAACCGTGGAAGTGCCAGGTTATAGGTCAGCGCTGCCGAGAACTTCGAGAAATGACTTGAGGTGAAGGTCGGAAGTGCCATCGACCTACATAGCATTACCAATAGTAAAATGCATTCCAGCTAGGTTCTGGTGCTAAATCGAGGAGCGAATTCATACGTTTTTGAGAGACGTATTGTATAGCAATAAAATACCATTTAAAAATTAATAAAAACGCTTTGAAAATCATAAACAGTATACATTACGCAGATAGCGAATTTGTGCTCGAAGTACGGAAATTCCAGGGAAGCGACGAAATACCATAGTTAGGCGGAATTGTCACTTCCGGTCGAAATCTACAAAACTGGTACCATTACAATAGCTGGTGACGAACTGGCGAGGAGGCTGAATGACTATGTTCGTTCCACAGTAATGTTGCCGGTAGAAAACTGCGACGGGGTTAACTGGTGGTCACTCTCTGTTATATTTTGGAATAAATATAGGGTCTGAGGTTTATGGAACAGGTTCGTAGTTCAGTAGGCCAGTTCAGGAAAATGCAGTTATTGTTTGATATACCGAGAAAGCAACATTACCCACAGTTAGGTAAAATTTGAAGTTTGACATCAGTATAGGCCTATTAGTGCAAGAGAATTTCACACATTAAAACTATTTGTATATATTGATATAGTCAGCAATTACAGAAATATCAATAATTGCACAAAATATCACTACAAGTTATAATCAAATAAACATTATGGATTTTTATTGTTGAACTGAAACAGAGTGTGGTTATTTCTCATTTCTTGTGTTGACTGATATTTGAATCAATGAGTGTTTGGCACATGTAATCTTCTCAAAGTAACATTAATCGAACCCCATACATTAGCGGTGCCTTTGCAAGTTGGAGTAATGCCACTGTTATTATAGAACTGAACTTTTGGCTGTATCATAATTTGTCACGTTACCAGGAAGTGAAACAGATCTCACGCGAAAGAAAAATATAGCCCAGGGTTCAATTGATTTATAAACTTGAGTATGGTAGTGTTTTTGAATTTTCAATTCCGCTACAGTACGACGTCAAGTGAGTGGACTACCCTCAAGTATATACAATGAAAAAAGGCACAGGCGTAAGCTACAAAAGTGTACGCCTATAATTAAAAAACTGAAATATTGTCTGGTTATACACATTGGGCAACTTACAACAGTGACTGGGAAATACTGTCTAATACAGATACAGTGCAGTGCACTATTCTCAATCGCTAACAAATGTAATTGTTCTTAAATCGAACTTCTGTTTATTAATTTTTGTTCTACATAGCACATTTACACATTTTCCAGTAAGGTTGTGTCAGTTTGTTTAAATGAAGGACCTTGAGATAGCAGAAAACGGACACCTACTATAATAGTTTTCGAAATGATTGTTAATATGGATCATAAAATAACACAAAATATTAAATATAAATTCAAACAGTCCCATGGCGCCAGGTAACATGGATTGAAACCACCACAACACTCTCACTCCTGGCTCGGGTTATTTTCGTCTTTGTTTGAATCAGCAGCACTTTGGAGCTTTTCCGTTCTTGTAGTGCTGTTTCTGCACATTATAGTAGGGTGATTTGAAGAAAACAAAAAGTCTGTTTCGTCGCACTATAAGCGCCATGGATTAAGCTGAGAACCAAATGTGAAGTTGTCCTACCTGTTGCTTACTTCAAACAATTTTCTCAAATAAGCGAAACGTATTCCCTTGAACCGCGACGTCAACTACATTCACTACTAGGCCAACACCAGAAAGTGTGTATTAACTTCAAAGGCTACGAGATAGAAAGAACGACTTGATACTCCGATTTTAGAATGTGCCATGCTTGCATGCTTAAAGGGAGGCTATTCGTGGTGTACATGTGGCCTTCGGACTAAGTACCGGGAACTGGAACAATGCGTATAGGTATTATGCAAAATGTTTTAACGGTTTTTTTTTTTACACTTTTTAACTTGTATGCCCATTGCACCGGATCTACAAGTCATCATTTCAAATAGCTTATTCCTGTCAGCTGGACAGTCTAGCAGGACCATGCAGCGCTTTAACCGCCAGTTGCCCGAATATAAGCCATTAACACCAGATTAAATCACTTACATCGGATAAGAGATAGACCCTTAAAATGGTGTGACGTTATCAAATATGTGATTCAATTTAACAGGGCTTCGAGCAACCGACCCTTGAGTTACAAAGGCTCAAGAATCTTCATGTAAGGCGGCAAATTTTCCTTACAGAGAGCACTGACACAGTGACGCCTAATTAGCGACTCTTTTTTTATAGATAAATTACCCACAAATGTGTTTTATAGTTTGGGTTACTCTTTCCATCTGGTTATTACACATGTTTGCTTTTATTGCAGAGAACGAAAATTGCGAGTTCGAATTCGGGGTCTCTGCCTAGTAGGCATATTGCAAGCACTATCTTAGCTTCAGCGGCTCAAGTTTAAACGACGCTAATCTGTATCCAAGTAAAGGCGGCGAAACATTCTGTAGGGAAGCTCTCACACTGGGCCACTAAATCAATATTTTCTTTATCGACAAGTTATAATAATTCTGGTAAGCTTAAACTGGCAAATATATATCTGTATTGAATAGAAAGTTTGCAAGAAGCGTATATTGCACATACTAATCTAAGATAATATGGTTATGAACATAGTTTTTGCCAGAGGGGTGTCTCTCGGACACTCACTAAGCCATTTAAGACTCCTGTTTTCAATCATATTTAACATAGGAAAGAAAGGGAACAGTTAAATGAGACACCTTTTTTCTGTAAAAAAAAAAAAAAAAAAAAAAAATGGTGATTTGGGACAGCCTGTTCTTGATTTCGCGCTCATACTATGCGAACAAGGCAGTTTGCGTTGCAACCTGTAGTGCAATACTAACTGCATCAAGGGTACCCGTAATGCAATAATTATTTTAATTACTTTAACGGAGGGTACACTTGTACATAGCATTGCCCGTAATGCAATAGAACTCAACCAAAAGAATTAACTATATTTATTCGGCATTCATCAATCAGCTGAATCTATGTTGGGTCAACAACAACAACAGCATGGGTGTAGCATTTTCATATTGACTATTAAAACCCTAGAGAAGTAGTAATTTTCAACCGAGCATTAACATGCAGTTTCACATTTTTGCATTTGTGTCCTTTTACTGTTGAATGCTCAGCCCCCCAACCAAGGGATATATTGGGAAGGGCATACACAACAATCAAATCAATCCCTCGGAACTCCCAGTAGACTAAACCAAACCGGATTTTATTTCACCCTCTCTCAGATAGTATCTCTTCTCGAATTGTATGCCCCCAGAGAAAAGCTACGCTTGGATCTTACCCGTTCCCCCCATACAGAAAAGGGCAACGTCTGCACGATACCACCTCCACTCATCCCAATATGTATAATGCTTAAAATTGGGAGTGGGGATTTTTCATGTCATTATGGCGGATGGGACTCCATTCCAGTAAATTCAAGGCAACTTATATGGAAGCCGTTTTTATCTGCTATTGTAAACACAACAACTTTAAATAATTCAATATTTGATACGTCAAGACAGATTGGATTTACACGTTAATACTGAACCACGGGTGGACCCTATACAGTTACGGTTTTGCTGATAATTCGAATGAAAATGAAGAAATTAGAGGTTAAGTTGGGAAATTGTTTCTAAAAAAACGTACACGCCTCTAAACGGCCACCGTAAGATCGAAGCTCATGGTTGGTGCCGCCTTTGGATGATCTTCCTAAGCTTGCTTTACATACAATATCAAAAAGAGATGGCATCATATTATCGTCCTTATCTTTATTTTGATATCAGGAATAGATATATTTTGTTGGAAGAAAACTGCTAAGTTAAATCTCTTGCACAGGAGGTACGTTTTGTTTTCGTGCTCTCAGCATAGCCTACCCCTTGCGATTAAATCCCCCTAAACAATCTTAACGAAACCATCTTAAACCGGGTTTAAACCATTTTTTGAGCTTAAGGAACAAACGGATAACCACATCTAAATATTATCAGAAATGGTTATGTATGACAATATGTAACGCTTTTAGCATAAGAATCAAAGGGATTTTGTGTGTGACATTTTACATAGCAGTATTCTCTGGGCAACGTCAAACGTCATCGCACTCTTAGCCTCTCAAAGTTCTCTTTGCGTAGATGACGTCATACAGAGTATATCACTACATAAAACGTCAAAAACATCCAGTACTTTTTTACGTCATTTGTTTTCGTTATATAACCAAGGTTTCATGTGAAACAAAAAAGTTCTGCCGGGCCCAACACAAAGGTGAATGCCAAATGAACCTATGATAGAGATTGTGTTTAGTGTTGTTGTCGTATTTGTTTTGTGGTGTCTCCCAAACATAAGAATCGTCACAAAAACAAATCTTATCAAATGACCTAAACAATATGGCAGGAAAAGTCCACCAATCTGAATTGGGTATAACAGGGATTATGAAAGCCATCGACAATATCACTAGACTATGTTACATATATCGGTACTCTTTGAAATAATGGTTCTTTGAGGGTACTTTAGGAAATATTTATAAAAACCTCTATATAGAACCATTACAACAAAAACAGTTCTTTGACATAAAAATGCAGAAAAAATTGGTGGTGACACACAGAACCATAAAGGATACCAAAGCGATGACTCAAGAACCTTAAAGGGTTACATTAGAGCCATATCTGTCTAAGAGTGTAAGGTTCACAGCCTATCTACTCAGACTCACTTGACGTTTGTCTTTTATTCTCCATTCGCTTGACTTTTTATAATACTATCATACGATTATAGCGTTAATTAGCACAAACGATTACAAAAAAACTAAACATTAATAAAATCTGATATGTACCCCACACGCTGCCATATCTTTCCACTGTCAAGAGAATTTCCGTTAAGAGCAGAAACTAGCCGACTCCACGCGGCTTTTCTACCAGTATTAACGTACAGAACAAACTGTCATATATTGCATTAAGTGATGTCCATTCTATAATAATCAAATCCTCACGACCTACCCGTAATGAAATAAGTATTGCTCAAAGCCAATAAAAAAAGAAAACAGTTGTTAGTTTTGTTTTATTATTTTTTAGCTAAACTGCCGCATCTGAAAACAGATTCCACTAATCAAAAGAAAGATCAACCCAAGCAGTTGACAGGAAGTGAAAGCGAAACATCGATTTCAGAAGCTGTGTCAAGGTCGCAGGGTTCAAGGTCACAATTCTCTAGGTCAGAAATTTCAAGGACAGATGCATCAAGGTCACATCTTCCAATCTCAAAAGCCCCTGCTCAGTCTAAAAGTGAGAGGCCACTCCCAGAGGCTCGCCACCAGAGGAGCGAAAGTGAAGGAAGTATCGCAGAAGAGATTCAGTCTCAGTCAAGCAGTAGGCTAATGCCGAAGATTCTGTATTGTCTAAAAGGTAAGCACTTTGCTTGGTTTTAATATTTGGAAGTCTTGATATATTTAAAATTGTGTATATTGGGGAAGTGGCAAAGTGTTGGACTGCTGATACTACTTCAATGTTCGGCTCACTGTTTTGATAGCCTTATTTGACATCAGGTATATGAAGGACACAAAAGGCAACCTCAGCCATTGCAGGTGTGGTTTCAACTCGGTTTCCTCACTGTTTTCCAACGTGTCCGGTAAAGTTGTATAATGATTGAAAATGTGCCGTTCTCCACTGTAAATAAAATAGCATCAAGTACATTAAAAACTCAAATCAAATAAACAAGTTAGTCTTCCCCACTTATCTACCAGTAGATTCAGGAATTTAGTTACGTTGAAAGTCAAAGGTTGTGAATAGGGTATCAGTTTTGTGTAAGATACGAAAATATAAGATTCTTTTTACAAACAGAATTGCTAGTTCGTAATATATATTTTATAATGACAGGCTTCGTACGACTCCTGAAATTCCTGGAATTTAAGTTCAGTTTTTAAAAGTACTTAAAAGTCCTGGAAAACAAATATATTTCTTGATGTTTCTTATTTTTTTATGTTCTGCATTAAAATGAGAAAGAAAAAGTTTATTTCACTGGTTCATTCGGCTCGTATCCCTGTTAAATGAATCGGTAGACACTGTTTTTTGAGGACGGGGTCACCCACGTGATCAAAATGAATATTCAATAGCTGTTTGTTAGGGGAGGTAATCATGTTGGGTAATCAGAATGTGTGTCCAAACTTTTGCGACATAGGTTACTTCCCCTTATTAACATAAAGTGGTGGGCACGGCTGTTTTTCATGCGTTTTGTTTTGAAAGATTTGAAGTAGTACAAATGTCTGTAATCATTCAAAAATGTCTACTAAAGAACCAACATACTTATGAATATGATCATTAAATTTGAATGAATAGAGAAGGGTCCGACCAATTACCCAAAGATATCCAAATATAGGCTAAATATACCCAAATACACATTGTGCTGCATTAATTAAGCGTTTTTGATTCCAAATATGTACTTTGGCACTTGATAATTTATTAGATGTACGACTTAAAC
>JAVFBW010162958.1:0-11548 GCA_034783835.1 Mopalia ciliata
CAGACAGTTAAAATTAGCACGCCAAAAGTGACATCCTTTTATTACATTACTTATATCAGAAGTTTATTAACTAGAAGTATGCAACTGCAGTACAGTAATGTCCACGGCATTGTAGACCAGCAAGAAACAGTGACGTCACATTTGAGACACGTGTATTTTCACTTGAGAGGAACTCTGGGTAATTTCGTCCCAGACCAGCCACTGCGTATCCATTAATTTGCTGTTTTTGGTCTATTCAACAGGCACATATTGCACTTGGTAGACGGATTTGTTTTAGTAAGCAGCATTATGATCGAGGAACACCAGAAATTTCCCATAATGCATCCTGTTTAAAGTTGCGTTCTTCTGAATTTTCTAGTCTGTTACGCCTCATGATACGTTATAACAGAGGGCTTGGTCCCAAATGCCGGATAGTTTATCTATATGGTAGTTGCATACTTCTAGTTAATAGACTTCTGCTTATATGTATTGAATCAGAATCGTTGTGTCATACAGAGAATAAGAAATGAATCAACAGAAATGTCACGATCCTGAGAACAGAGCTATCCTATTCCAATAAATTTTGTTAATAAAATATTCTTTTACAATAAATCCATTTATAATGGCTTGTGCATTGGTCAGTTGGATCCTATGAAGCGACTAGGGCTTCAGGACGTGGCTTACAACTTCATGATCGGTGGAGACGCTAGGATCTATGAGGGCAGAGGCTGGGATAGAGTGGCTCATTTTCCATCAGGTTTTCTGGTAGATACTTTAGGTACGTTCATCTCGCTTCTTTATATATTCTGCTATCGAAGACGATATTTCTTTTCAATAATTAAAATTTAAAAGGTTTAACTAACTTTGAACATGCAATAATTGAACCATAAAATGTAAAATTCTTTCAGAAGACGTTATACACTTGGGAATTATCTGTTATCTTTTCTGTGACATCACAAACATTGGCTATCAATAAATAAATACATAAATACAAGTATTCTAAGCTCATGACTACCGGAACAAATATAATTGTGAATATATGTCTATATATCGTTCCTGTCTAGTCACACATGCAGTAAAAGGCCGGGATCAATTATATTGTAAAGCACAAGTTGGTATATTGTGAAAATTGTTGAATGGCTGTAATCAATGCCGTCGTAATTGCATTGTGTTGTTTCAGCGATTGGGATTCTGGGAGATTTTACCTGTGATTTCCCATCTGACCTGGTTATGATGGCGCTCAGAGAACATATTAAATGTGGTATCGAAAGGTATTTATTTGGTTAAATCATAAATATATAGCGGCTCACGACATCTTAATCTATTATAATATAAATATCTATTATCATTATTATTGTTTTAACTAATACAAAATTATATTTTCAACTAATATGCATGCGAAGTTAAAAAACAGAGCTGTTTTGATTGATTGATAATACAGCAGTCATTATCGCCATTGGGGCGCGTTTTGGTTTATACAGATATTAATACCTTTCCTTTCTATCCAAAAACCTGATGTCATTTGTCTCTTCCAAACTGAAGAGGTTATGTCCATTGGAACTACACTTTGCTGAGTGAGCGACAGCTCCAGGATATTCATAACGTGACGACGTTAGAGGACCGGTTATTGTGTGAGATATCAGAACTTAGACATTGGGTGAGATTCTATAGGATCTGTTTTTGTTCAGTACTTGGTAAGCGCACCTGTACATATATTATCAAGAAGAGTATAATCTCTCAAACTTTCTCTTGTCATAGCATATGTTTCTCCAGTAATATACCCTCTACTTTGCAGTTCTATTTAATGTAGCTCCCACAAAAGCTGTATATATAACAGTTTGAGTATTACATTGTGTGTAAATGTGTTTTGCTATCTATTCAGGAGCCGCACCAACACGGCGGGATGTTTGTTAAACCAACCTGTACCGAGAAATGCACATGGCCCTTTATACCACCAGAGAGTACTTACCATGATACGTCCGATAAACCAACTGTGTTTGCGACAAATAGGTACGATTTGACAAGAAATATTAGCAGACGTATCCTGACTAAGCAAAATATTATATCTCTTCATTTAAACCAAGATTTGGATAGTACAATTTGACAACATAATTTTGGTAAAATAATTTATTTTACAAAATATTTTTTCTAACTGTAGAGAAGTTAAAAATTGCATAATCGAGACAAGGACTTTCCGCTCACAGTTTAATATTTGCATGCATTAAAGGTGGGAAATGTGGGGTAAACTTAACCATGTCGCCTTAGACAATGACATTTATTGATTTATTTTTTATCAATTATTTATTAAGATCAATTGTGAATCAATAACACATCCGAGATTCAAGGTTTTGTACAGATGGATAATACACTTTTTAAGTTCGCATACAGTAAAGTCATAATCTGATTATTTTGGTGAATATACGTTTGTAAATGAATGGCTTTAGACTGCCCACACTGCCAGGATCGGATGACTTGGATTTTGGTTACATGGCGTCTGTGGGCAATGGTCACCTAGCAACGGTTGTCTACAGTCCGACAGTGTATGTGAATGGACTTTATAATGGTCCAACAGGTAACTCATTTTTGTTATAAATACAAAATTGTGATTGCCAACTGGCAAGTCAGCTATTATTTTAAACTACTCACTATTTTTTTTTGTTCTGTTGTTTTCACACATTATTTTGTGTGAAAGAACACGTCCATAGCCACATTGCAACTTTCAAACATTTGCTTTATGCCTTAGTCCACTGTGAAACCAAAAAGAACACTAATGATTGGCTGGTTGGTTGTTTTTTTTTTATATGAGGGCAACTTAATGTGACAAAAAGATTCCGCAGCATCAATTGAATTCATTATAACGTCGTTCCTTGTGTTAATTAGGTTGGAGTCACCGCGCCAGAATTCCAGCTCTGAACGCCCTTCGTGTCAATTTTACCAACATGGGAGTTGATCAAATCGACAGAACGTTTGCTCTAGACGTGGAAAAGGGTGAGAAATTGCACGTTCAGTAACTGTCTGACTCTACACCAACAAATACGATATCTCGACATATTATATTTCGTTATTGCTAATAATATAAAGTTACAACGACTTATCTCACTATGGTGGCTGATTTTATGGCTACAGTGCCATAATACCTGTGATTGATGTCATTGTTTCATGTTGCACCGTCATGATGACCTGGTTTCTTTTAAGTGATAGTGGTAACCAGGTAGTTAGTCAATGTAACTTGTTACTCTGAGAATGACCATTTTAAAGCTCGGTACCGTCTGTTATTTTTTTTTTTATTTCCAGCTGTTTTTGAGGAACAAGTTGTCTCTCCTGGATTAAACATCCTACAGAGGACCTATGCTCATCAGTTCTACACGCGCTTACTGGTTACTGAGATAAAGGTACAGAGACGGCCAGGTGTCCGCGGCAATATTACCTTTAATCTAGAATCTCACACAGGTGGACCAAGTAAAGACATTACCTTTGAAGATGTACAGAACGTCACTGATGCCGAAATTAAAGAGTAAGTGGCTTTGATGGAAGGTATATAGATATACTGTGTCAGTGTATAAGACCACGGGCCGGTTCCAAAAAACATTTTCTGACTTAAGTCAAAATACTAAATTTGATATTTTTGACACTTGCCGTAACTTAGGTTTAAATTAATACCTGTAATTGTGTAATAGTTATAATAATTATGCTAAAATATGAAATGTTAAAATTTAAAACTGAGAAATGTGAGGGCCTTTAAATATTTTGATTAAGTGTAAAACTGCTTTGTGGAATCGGTCCCGAAGTGTTGTAACCAGTAAACTAAAGACGCGAAACCTTACAGTTTAGCCTATGTCAGGATAGTTAAACCGCTATCTAATAAGAATACCCTTAGATACACCACATCACTGTTAACCTATTGACTGTTCTTTTTAAACAAAAACAGGTTATCATTGTATAAGGTCCTCCTTTCTTCAATTCGCCATTTCGGATTTCGTTAAACATTTAATGACTTCTTTTTAGTCAGCGAAAACCTACTGTGTTTTGAAAGGGTAATTTCTTGGTCCATATAATTCTCTTTGCGTTTATTGCAAGTTTGATGATTTCATTTTTAGATGTTCTTTGGCCGTGTGTTTTTCTCACCATGGATTGACAAATCAGGCAGAGACAAACGACACTTTCTTGCAGGATATTTATCTGTACTGGAACGAACGCCCAGAGAGGTTGACATTAATTGAAGGAAAAGATTCAGACACCTGGATATTCCTCACTGCTATAGATCAAAATCGCCAGGTAGCCAGTGATTCTCTCCAAGTCGGTTTCTGGAGAATAAGGGAAGGTCCTTCTGCTCTCTTTGACAAGCATGTAAAAGCCTGGAAGCTAAAATGGGATCGTGGTCGCATTGAAGTGGATGGGGATTTGTACCTGAGTAAACGCATTTATGGTTCCTTTTATTATCTTCTCAGTTTTCTTCCAGCCTCTGATCCTTACATAACTGCCAATCAGTTTTATGGCTTAAGTCCTGGAGGATTAGCGAACGGGGCTAACTGGACCGATTATCAGGGTCACGTGTTCTGGGACATGGAAACATGGATGTATCCCACAATGCTCATGTTTCACCCGGAACTAGCTAAGGAGATGCTTTCATACAGAATTCATGGTATGGAATTTGCCTCCTTAAGAGCTCAGAGTGGTGACTATTCCGGTCTTCGATTCCCTTGGGAGAGTGCTTTCACTGGTAATGAACAAACGCCAGACATTTGTGTTCCATGTCGAGAGAATCAGATCCATGTAACAGGTGATATAGCACTGGCGGCCAGACAGTATCTTACCATGACTAGAGACCTGGATTGGCTCAGACAAGAAAAAGGTTTCGAATTCATTAGAGGAATGGCAAACTTCTGGCGATCAATGCCAACGTGGAATACCACCAAACAAGCTTATGATATAAATGGTAACAAATATTGTAATGTTTTTAGTTATATAAGTAAATCATTGTATTTAAAGATGCCGATTTTTGTTAAGTAAATTTTGAAACGACAAAGCTTATTTTTCTCTTAAACCAAAAAACCGTTATTGTAAAATCAATGACAGGATGTCAGGCATATCATATGGTAGCAATCAGCAAACATGTGATATTCTAAAAAAAATGATTTATTTTGTAATATTAACAGGAGTAATGCCACCAGATGAACACGCTCAATCAATAAACAATTCCGTGTATACTAATGTGGGAGCGAAGTTGAGTATCCGCTACGCCCGCTATGCAGCTTGTTTGTCTAAACTGAACGCCAGTGGGGAGGTGCCGGATGAGTGGTTAGACGTCGCTGATAAACTCCATCTCCCATTTAACAGAAAGAAACAGTATCACCCAGAATTTGATGGTTATGAAAAATGGATAGGTAAGAAAATGTGCTCGAAATTAAGTTATGAAAAATTTTAAATGAGAAATACGGAAAACCTTACAGAAAGCCAGAATCCCGGTTTCTCGCATTCAAACTTTACATTTTGTCTTAATAGATGTTTGGAGGGATAGTATTTTGTCGATAAGATATTATTTATACTGTAGTTTTAGACTTAATGACGAAAGGTGCTTAATGCTTTCAAACATATGCTACACTTCGAAACACA
Source organism: Mopalia ciliata (assembly GCA_034783835.1). Lineage (NCBI taxonomy): Eukaryota > Metazoa > Mollusca > Polyplacophora > Chitonida > Mopaliidae > Mopalia > Mopalia ciliata. The sequence goes on from JAVFBW010162958.1 coordinate 5,593, forward strand.
ATTGCTTGAAATGATACGATTAACCCTACTTTTTCACCCAATTGTGATTGTAAATTCACCGAATAATACAAAAAATGTATATGTTGTACAAGCCCAGTTAAATCATTGGAATGATATATCGAGGTGTTTGTTATTTGTTCGCTTAACCTACAAAAATGAAGCAAAGCAATTAACCAAAAGCTTGTAAATGGTTAGATGGTAGCAGCGGATTTTTGATTCGTTATTCGAATTATTACTTCCTGCCAAAAAAATCGTTATATAATAATGTGATATATAAATGCAAAATTCCTTCTGTTGACTGACCGTGCCACCTTAAACTCAGGTCATGTTTCATTTCTTAGATGAAAGAGGTGTGAAACAAGCAGATGCAATCCTCTTAGGTTATCCTCAAATGTGGCCAATGAGCAAAGAGGTCAGAAAACGTGACCTTGAGATCTATGAGAAGGTCACCAATCCGCTTGGACCAGCCATGACTTGGGGGATGTACGCGATTGGTTGGTTAGAACTGGATGATGAAGAGAGGGCTAGAGATTTATTCAGGCGGAGTTATGCTCTCTATGTTAGAGAACCATTTAAGGTAATAATTCACTAGAGAATTTTCACTAGTCATCTTAAAGTATTGCCGATATATACTCAAATAGTTCATATTTATTCGATTTGATCATAGACACAGTACGTCTTTTTTGTATAACATGACAAAACAAAGCATCATCTACTGTAAACAGATACTTTGCCATCAGTATTTCCTCACCTTGGGAGAGGTTTTAATTTTGATCGAACTCCATGTGTCAAATGGAATTAAACTTTATAAATAAATAAAGACTTGAGGTATAGACATGTCTGCTCTTATAGATATGGACTGAGGTAAAGACTGGACTCGGTGCGGTGAATTTTATAACAGGAATGGGAGGATTCCTTCAGACCGTGTTCTTCGGTTATGGTGGTGCCAGAGTGCACGTGGAGAATTTATCTTTTGATCCCCGCGTCCCACCCGGAAGCACAGCTCTACGCTTCGTTGGGATAGACTATCTGGAAAACTCATTTAATATGGAGATTACAGCGAAAAGGGTCACAATCGTCCCCACAAAGACAAGCGACGAGTATCCTCTTATAATCCGAATTGATTCTTCTGGAGCAGAGTACAGACTCCGTCAAGGTAATCACTTATGATAATATATTCCACGGAGGTGCGCTGAATTGAGTTTACTAACCAGAAATGATAATTGACATAATTGTACAATACATAATATAAAGAGCTTGGTCTAACCTTAACGACAATGCATTCTTGGCGAAATATAGGAAAACATGCATTTTAAGAAAAACTAAGGATAAAAATAACAAGTTTAGCTACACGCCAATCGCTAACTTTAAGGAATCAACAAAGGAATGAGGAAAAATACTTGATATAGGAAGGTAATAACGTACCCACCATTTCAAGTTAACAGAGTTTCATTTAAAGTGGAAGTTGGCGAGTTTCTTTAGATCCAACGGGTTGCATTTTCCCAAATTACTGAAGACATGTACGTTTCATAATTTCGATACGCGTTGCATTGGGAATGTAACTTCTGATTGGCTGTTATAGATATTTTAATCGCTTTTTCAGGAAAAGAACTGTTATTAACTAGAGAAAAATTCACATTAAGGACTCCAGTGGTGAGCGAGTGTCCGTTACCTGAAGGTAAAGTGTCTTTTTTAAGATATGCTGTACTTAATAACATATTCAGAAATATCATATTCGCTATCAATTAGACTTTGTTGGGTTCAAAAAACCAATCAAAATTCACACTTGTTTTTTTTTTCTTTATTGGAGGGGTAGGGGTATATATTTATATACTCGAGCATGATTATGTAGAGAGTCAATCCAGAAAGTCGTGTTGATAACTATAATTTCAATTGCAATGTACAAATTCCGAATATATACTTTACGATGACGTGTTCTTGATGTCTATGTTTAGGATCCTCGTGTCCCACTCTCAGGGACCGTACTTCCTGGGACACTGACAAGGCACGCTGGGCCGCTCTGTCCCGTCCCCAACCTGCTACCACGGTCATCATACACCATTCACATATGGCCAGGTGTTTCAACTATGACGACTGTCGAGAGCAGATTAGACTCCTCAAGGTAAGTTTATCTTCATATAGTATTCCAGCGCTTTGGTCTTCCAGATTGCAATAACTTACCTCCCTTGGTTCAGAAGGATGTCATTTGACGGAAATAATGTGTGGAACTTATTTATTCATGCACCAGTAACTATAAGGAGTCCATGTCTCTGTTGTAGGAGTTCCACACAGATAGCTTTCCACAAGGTCTAGCTTTCTCGGATATAGGTTATCATTTTATATTAGGAGAGGATGGTAGTGTATTTGAAGGGAGAGCATGGGACGAACCTCTACCACCGTTAGTAGGCAACTTTACCTCTTCTATTGGTGAGTGAACAAAATGACATGAAGTATCAAAGTTTATACTCTATTGGAAGATTTATGCAAGTCTTTAATATTCAACTCCGCCTAAGAATACTAACCTGTAAACAGCGAGTGGGTTATTCCCCTTCGATCTGTTTAAACGAAATTTACAACCACAACTGCCGTTTAACATTAAACAGACTGAGAAGTGATACTATAGTTACAATAGCAAAATAAATAATTTACAAAAAAGGTTTCATACGAATGAGTGCCATTCTAGTTATTAACCGATTAGGTCAGTAAGAGGAATGCTGTTAATACGATTTTTCTTCACAGGAATTGCTGTTCTTGGAGATTTTGGTTGTAACGAGCCGCAGGAAAATGTCATTGAAGCCATCCATCGACTCATTAAATGCGGAATTGAGAGGTAGATATGCGTGTCTCCTTATTTTCATCTAAACTATATCCCAAACAATTCAGCTTTAATGGAATTATACGTTACATGGTAAATGCTGATAGTTTGGCTTGTCTTAAGCATTTCCTCAACACGAAACGGTCAATGTCTCTAACTTGAATATGGTTTATCCCAGTTCCCTTTTGTTGAGAATATAAACTGGTATTTTACAAACTTGTGTTTCTTCCAGGAAGAAGATTGCTGTTGATTATAAGCTGTTAACTTTGGGTGATATTGTGGAGAACGTCATTCCCGCTGATAGGCTAGTCTGTTCTCTCCAGTCATTACAACATTGGGTATGTATATTGAATATGGAAGCAATTTATAATAGTAGTTTTAGTTTAGTGGTGGAGTATCACTTAATTATTTACATACACGTGACCATGGAAGTTGCCCAAATTTGCCTCTATTGTTCGCCTCTTCCTAAAATTCTTAAGTAAGTTCTAATAATGTGTTGATTGGGAAGTGCCCTGGAAGTTGTTGAGTTGGAGATGAAGGATTCCCTCTATTATTTACACTGACACCGCCGTCACTTTATTAAACATCAACTGAAGAAACCGGTATCTGTCAAAAATCTGGTTGCAATTCCATTAGTATAAACGAAAAAGTTAAATTTAAATTCAACACAGTAGAAAGTTCCTCAAGTAACTTTTGAACGTTTATCATTATGATTTATATCCTGCAATTTTTACATTAAACGTTTGGTAATTGACACAGTGAGCATTCGTTGGCATTTTAATAAATGTCCCGAACGAATGACAATGATTTTCTCTGAGCATGCAATTATATAACCTTTTTTACCTCTCTGGGGTCAGCCGGATGTTGATGAGTTCAAGAGAATGATGGGACGAACGCCCCTAACACGTGACTGTGACAAACTCTGTGATCCCACCGAGCCCAAATCGTTAGAAGGAGACGTACCTGATGTTAGCTCGCTAGGGACTGTGTTCCAGACACATAGGTAATCTACTCACTGAGGGGAAGCAATGGGCTGAATCTAGCAGCAATTTAGATCAAATGCAACTATGATACTTTGGTTAATAATACTATTTTGGTGATTTGGCGATTGTCAGCAAAAAATCCAGCACCTGGGGAAGGGGATGGGAAGGGACAATCGCGTATATTTCTCCAAATATGTATACTATCATAGTTCTTCTCCTGATTGACATTTATTCATAAATATCCAGATAGCTTGCAGAAATTTTCTCATAATTTTAAAAACGATTTAGGTTTAAATACTCAGAAAATACTTTAAATAATTTCCAGCCTTCCGAGGAAGACCGGATCTGATGAGATTGACTTCCGGTACATGGCATCTGTGGGTAATGGTCACCTGGCAACCATTGTATACAGCGACACAGTCTATATTAATGGGCTGTATAATGGACCAACAGGTAATAGTAGCATTTGACTTAAATTTATGGAAATTAAGATAATGAATGCTGATAATGAATGCATGTCCCATGCGATGGAAATATAAGAATATTATTTGTATATCTGTATTTTCTTGGTGTGGTATGCAATTTGGATGATTTTTTTTGGTTTTATCGATTATAATAGCAATCGTTTCAACTATATACATACGTTAACATTTTGTATTTAGGTTGGACTCATCGAGCCAGAATTCCATCATTTTTTTCAATCAGACTTCATTTGGCTGATTCTGAACATTTTGGAGATCGAACTTATTCTTTGAATGTAGAACGAGGTATGTACCATCTGTCATCATGTAAAATCTGTATCTTATATGACTGATAGTTCATGTTTCTCTTGTCACATATTGATGTTGACAGTTTATTCATTATAAAAGCATTGGATTTCTGACATTATGCGATTTGGTACTGGTTTAAAAACGCCTTGGATCCGTTGGTTGTGGGTTGGGATGCTGGATTCCTTCCAATATAGTTGAAATGCCCTTAAAGACGATGCTATACACCAACTTAACTGCCATTGAAATTGTCCTGATAAACAAATAGTGTCACATCCTTTGTATTTTTAACAGATCTTTCATCATATTCGAAATGTTGTCCATGCAAACTCGGTATTCATTTACAAACCAGTTATATATTTGTTCTTTGTTTCAGCTGTGTTTGAGGAAAGGATTGAGACAAACAGAGTAACCATCATAGAGAGAACCTATGCTCACCAGTATTATAACCGAATGTTGTTAACGGAGATACACATTATTCGTCAACCAGGACAGACTGGAGAGATTCGTATCAACATCACTAACAACAAGGGCAATGATAGCATTGATATAAATTTTAAGCCCAAGGAGCAATATCATCGACCAGGAATGTGAGCATGCACTGCGCTTTAGATTAGTAGATTGAGTGAGTGTGTGACGGTGGAGTGGGTGGAGAGGGGGTAACGGCACATAATAAAATTCTGGTACAAGAAGGGTTATGGTTAATTTTAGGATTGTGTTTAATGTTGGTGAATATGCGACCAGTTTGGTCCATAACATTCTCTTTGATGAAGGTGTATTGCTATCTTTGAAAGGAGTTTTATGGGCATCTATAGGCAAGCATCATGCATTGCTAGCATGTAATTATAGTGATTACTGACATGGTCATTCTGACAGTGTATACTAACTGTAGCTTATACTAAAATACCTCTCCCATCTGTTACCAAATAAGTTGTTAATGATTTTAAACATCAACTCAACATTAATATTGCCTCAGAATAATAGCCAACTGAAAATTGTATAGTGTTACTCCCTAACAAGCAAACTTACTTACAGGGGGTCGAAATGTCATTAGGCTCAAATTTCTGCTTTCATACATAATACATATTAGACAGAATCAAGATCATAGCAGAAGCGTTCCCAGAAAGTCTCCATAACGTTGATCGGTTTAATGGGCCTGTCCACTTGGGCATATTGTTATCTCTGAGGGAAATAACCGATTTGCACCAGATACCTGTACCTACAGCGGGTGATCAGAGTGAGATGTTGCCCAGGGGCCCGGTTGCTCGAAAGAGTATTAGTCGCTAACACCAGATTAAATCGCTAATACCGAGTGAGATAGGCCTTCAACATGGCGTGACGTCATCTAATAGAGGTTTAAATTTAATAGTGCTTCGAGCAACCGGGCCCTG
>JAVFBW010162969.1:0-11548 GCA_034783835.1 Mopalia ciliata
TAATGTGTAACGGTATTTACAATAGCCTTCACTTTGTCTGGGGGTGCGTATAGACCTGTTTTGTCTAACAAACTTCTACCTGTGCTCAGTGTACCATCCTGGTATATTCATACATTTGGTATCCCGGTATTATGTTTTCATTGGTGCGTTAGTAAATGACACTTGAAGTCGTTAACCCAACATGTAGTCTGTTGCAACGAACATCCCACTCTGTGTGTTTATTGAGTATGAACGGGATATATTTCTGCCAATATTTCTAGGTACGAATGTACAAAGTCGGTTTTGATATTTTTTTTAACATTACAAGGTTTTGAGTTGTGGTAGTTGCCATGCATGTCAAATCGTATGAAGAGGCCGACCGATTTCGCGTCGGCTTTACACTTGGACTCGGCAAAAATATCCAATCTAAAAAATTATACATCGACACATAATACACTAATGCAAAGAGTTTTGTTTATAAAAACCGATTCGCTCAGAAATAACTAAATAAAGGCTTAGATGACGAATGTTGTTTCCATGTTGACAGGGTTTCACCAATTGTGAGCTGTGTCGCATCTCCTGGAGCTGCTAATTGTTGTAATATCTTCCTTAGATTTAATATGACTTGAAGCTATGCTGAGCAAAGATAGTAATCGTAGCACCAAAACACAAGTTCCCTTTCCAGGAAACGTTGGTTCAGAGTCACAATAAAGCCTTCCGTTATTCTCCAGCTATCTATCCAATCCTTAACAAGGTATCTAGAACCAAGGCCCACGGTTAGCCGATCAGAAAAAGAATCGTTCTAGAAAATAGGTGATATAGGTCGATCATGATAACACGAAAAAAAACCTCCCCCTGGTGGTCATGGCGGGTAAACAAGGCCTGATATTTAAATATCACAGTCTACAGAACAGTACAATGATTAAATAAAATAATGGGATGATGAATTTTAAACCAAAACTATAGGGCTACAAATAAGCTTCTGGGCATAGCATTTGAATTGAAGAAAGGCCGAATCTTACTGTCTGTTTATAAACGGATAGGTGCTATGCTACATTTTTGTCAGGAGATAGTTTCCAAGGGACTTAACAACTAAACACCTACACATTTATTTTGGGGATAGTGGGTTTTATTCTTATGTGAGTCTCAGTCTACAAGCATAAATACATTATTATTGCCCCAACTACGGGACTATTGCCTATTGTCTATTGTCTTAAGTATCAGAAATACAACTTTGTTGCGTTTTGAGGGGGTAGTTAGATATTTATATTGTTCTGATTAAATTGATGTAAACGTCCATGGTCGAAGCCTAAGTTCTATTCCTGTTTAAATACTATTTTAGTTTCACCTTATTAACATGCATGGTGATTGTTATCGTTTGTTGACGAAAATTAATATCCTCCATGATTTAATAGCATGTTTTGTACAATCAAGACTGATCGTGATGACACTATTATTTACATTGTAATTAATTCTCATTCATTATCATCTGTCAGGTGTTTGAATTCTAATTGAATCGTGCATATAGGCTTTATACGATGAAATCCCTGTTCATTTGTATGTTTAACTTATTCTAAACGGCCAGATACTGACTTTATGGTCTGAAATAGATTCGCTTTAACACAACGCTGCAATCTTTGCATTGTTATGCATTGACCCAAAGAGTATAATGTTGTAAGGTGGCTCAAATCTCACGATGGGATCGTGTCACTGTTATAAAATAACAAAAGTAAAATGTTATAAGAGCAGGTTATCTACTTGTAAAAATGTTACCAAAACGGTTTAGAAAATACATTTCTGAACCACAGCGTACTTAATGCATCAATAACTGTCGAATAGTGCCACCTTCATTGGCCTACGATAAGTTTTCCTGAACATTTGCATTAACGGTTTTATTTTCCCTAAATAGATAACAACTTCCTTTGGATACGATGTATTTCCATTCACTACAACTCACTCAGTCACTCACTCACTCTCTCTCTCCAAATTACTCAGTTAAGTTGTCAAGTTACAAAGGCATGCATACAATTAATTGTGTACGCATGTGTGTTTATGTATTTTTCTTGTGTTCTGGTGTTGTGTATGTATGTATCTGTCCATTTCTTCAATTCTCACTGACCTGCGGTGCACTATGATGATATTGGTTATAAACTTTCACATATAAGTATAACAACAGGATGTAATACAAACCACACATTAACAGATGACAACATCTAATTAAAGAGAATGCACAAGGATCATGTGAGCCAATTAAATAATTATTCCGACAACAGGCTTATTTGTCTGAAATCTAACGGATTATTTCCGCTTTACGTTAATAATGCCGATTGCATGGGGATATATAATGTCATTATAGTTCATTATCTTTTCTATAAAATGTGAGCGCGTGTGTGTATATGTATGTGGCAGTGTGACATTGCAGTGTTGAAATTCATGAACTATCCCATTGTCGTCGCGCAAATCCTCTTCATGGATGGAAAACGCCAATAAGGCCAACATCATGGAAGCTGAAAAGCCTCTCCAAAGACCTTTCTGCGAAGTTTTCGGAATCACTGTTAATGTAACAACAAATGTGTAAAGTGATCCATTATAGCTTGATTGTTTTCACTGTAGTCAGCGTATCGGGTTCAACACTCAAATAGGCCTTACATTTGTTCCAAAAATGAAAGTGTTTCCGTTGTTTTTTCAAAGCTGACCGTTCCTTTCCTACAAGAGGGACCATCAGTAATACTCAAGCCGGACTTTGATACAAACAATGAAAGGGTTATTGTGTTTATTTGTACAGTTATACATAAAATGGCTATTAAGTTTGGCTTCGTATTAGACCACCCATAAAACACATTAATCAAAACGAGCGGTAATTGGGCTGACAGATAATATAACTTCATTAGTGCGTTATAGTTTAATATATTAATACACCACAGCCCCAGAGAAGACGATGAAAAAATGAAGAGACGTTCTGTGCTAAGACATAAGAACACCCTTGCCAAAGGACAGCTGGTTGCACCTTCAATCAAATGATATATGTCTTATTTCAAATCAAAGTTACTTTAACTACTTAATGGTGCAAATTAAATATTAATTTTAACGTACTCATCAGATGGGCTATCGTATAAAATAATTGCAACCAGTGACATACTTGTATAAAACTTTTAATAGACAGGTACAAGGAAAAAATTCACTCAACGAGACCAGCAACATATTCTCCACATTGCTGTTAGTATACTCAAACTGAATTCTCGGTATCTGAACTACTTATTAATAGTGAAATAGTGAATAGGAGATTTGTATAAGGAAATTGTGGAATTGAATGAAAACCAACACCAATAAGCACAATAATTAAATTTCGAAAATTTATGTCTCAGGAATGTTGAAGGACGCTGTTTACCTTGCGTGCTAACACGGATTTGCTACTTATCACCTAAAATACTATTTGAAATCTTTGTCATCTATATGAAGCGGTGATAACTTTGTAAAGATCGGTGTTCGGCAACTCGCGCTTCTCGACATCAGATATACCCTGTAAAATATTACGAGTAGATTTGCATTTAAAATTTTGCTGTTTCTTGAACCATTATAGAAAATTCAAAATGGAACGTCGAATACTCTGACTTGATATGACCAAATGTCAACAAGATAAAGAAGTCTTAAACAACTTACCCATTCCATTGTACTTCACGTGTATTTAGATGATCTGCCTCTAGGTTTATGATTTTAGTCAGCTATTGTGTGTGACCAATCTAGTTGTTTGGCAAAAGCAGAATTTCTTCTCTGAACCACAGATATGCTTCAGAATTGAATATTGGGAGTATGGACTAAATTTATCATCATGTAGATAGACAGAATTGCAACTATAAAGAGTACAAAGAATAGGTAAATGCTATCGAAAAGACTGCAACATTTTCTTTCTAATACGATATTTCTGATAGGTATAGACCGACAGTCGAATACACAGAATATATACAAGAAGCCAATATCTTTTCGGATTTAATTATCTATCAATTTATATGTTAGGAATTCGTACGGGGTACATACAGAACTCGGCACATATCTCTACATGTTTAACAATTTAATTCCTAGGTGCCTATCGCTTTAAGTTATGCACTCACTGGAATTGTTGAAAAAGGGCATTTACCGGTCACGGGCTAATATTAAATTCGGTTGGTGGGAGCTTCGTGTTACCATGGTGCTTTCTGAGCTAACGAGGAACAGAATGCCGATATGTTTGTGATGTATATGTATTGTCCCGTGAGTGTCCAGTATGTGTCCTGTGGTGTTTTTGTTGTATGCCAGTGGTGTAGGGGGCTGGAATCCTTCACCCACTGGGCCGTCATGTGAGTGCAATACATTAATTAAACCTGGGATATAATATACAGGTTATAAACTCTTTATCTTATTAAATAAGAAAACCTAAAGAACCATTTTGTTTTGTTTATAAAGATTTTAAAAATATTACAAAACAAATTTATACGGCTTCCGTTTTTTTCTGCATCGAAAAGTATCGGTTTTTTGTTTCTTTTTCTTTTTCAAGAATTCTGGCTATAACAGAATTGCTGGAATTGTGTATGAAAACGCTAGTTGGACAAATTTTCATCCGGGGAATAAGGAACAAAATAACGTATTAGCAGTTAAACGCAAACGCCAACCCCAAACAATATATATGCACCTCAAATATACGTGAGGTCCGTTGGATACTCTAACAGGTGTGCGATAAAAGAAGCTGGCCACCCCCACCGTTGAGTGAGATATTGTCACGTGGTCATAGCTTGGTTATGGTTTCATATACAGTTTGCGTAAAAGTTAACTTATATTAGCTGTATAGTATGAAGACACGTTTTTAGAAACGTCAGAAAATCCATATTGGCATCCGAAGATTTTTGTAGACATTGCGAGTCGTTTGCTGCAAGAGGAAAAGCATAACTTACACAAACACGAAAGAGGCCACTTGATACTAAATTTAGGCTTTTCTCAAAAGACGTAGGACGTCATACGTCAGAAAGCCCCCAGCTAGACTTGTTTTCTAACACTTTTTAACTATCATTGCTTCTATTAATACGCTCATAATAACAGCTTATTCAACCGTATTTTATGATAATAAAAGAAAACAAGTGAAGGGGACGAAGATTAACATCAAAAAGCATATCAACGATTCGTTACAAGTATAAATTCCATACGACATCAAAATCACAACAACACATTTTATAATCTCCTAGTGTTCCTTAGACAAAAACAAAACGAAACAACACTTAAAGCAAAGAAGGGGAATAATCTGCCAGATAGTTTATACTTGTATTATTTATAAAGGCAATAAAGTGGTAGAAAACCAGGATGTTCAACTTCAGCCCGCTACCGTACCAGTTATTTATCCACACTTCCATAAACATTTTGGTGGTGAATTCAACAACTCGTGTTGGGCGCACATATCCATTTATTCAGTTGTGTATGATCGCCATACGTGACATTTATATGTGGTAATGAAAGAAATGTACATTGAATACGGGAAACAACAGTCTTTAGATCTTTTTATTGCTGATATACCAATCTATGTACACACAAATTAACGTGTTCGAATTCGTACCATATCGTGTGCCTAAAGCTTATAGAACAATTATGAAAAGAAATTCATTTGAATAATAATTAATGTAACTGAAATTGAATAATTACATTGATTTTATTGATTTACAGCTGAACTTGAAAGTTGCGATTACAGCCATCCTCTAACCTTTCATTGAAACGTCTATAAATATTATAATGAAAACAGCCTGAGTGAGTTCGTTTCTAGGGCTTTTTCATTATAATCTGGCTTCATTAATCCTATCTGATCTCATCTTTAAAACATAATACAAGAGGGCACCATTGTTCGAAAGAGATTGAATTGAACTTCTTTTGGGGAAATTTATAGTGTTAAAAAAGTTATGGAGGAAGCGTAAACCTTCCACCATGACGAACTATTAATTGAGGGGTCATTATAATTACAGGTGTATAGAGGTTAACGAGCGCCGCCCATCAGTGCAAAGGTAACCATCTATACTACGTCATACAGCTCCTTTAGAATATCGGTCACAGTGACTGTTGTGGTATACACACCTGTCAAGGTAGATGATTACGGAACTTCGCACCCTAATGTCTCAATATCATCGTCCAATCAGAACAGGATAGTAAGATGTGATCCAGAATATGAGATCGTCTTTTCTTTGCAAGACGCCCACATCTCGAAGTCAGATTGTATGGGCAGCTTAGACTGAAAATGTTTATAGCTGAAGACGACAAGCTTTCCGCCTTTCAGATAAAAGTAGAAAAAGCATGCTCTTGTCAATGAATTTTCTGTGGATACATGATTATGTCGATATCTACCACTCTACTATCTGTCTGTGTCATCGTGAATTGACTAATTCACTCACAATAAAACCTCTATATCTGAGATCGTGAGTTGTCTAATACACTCACAATGAAACCTCTGTATCTGAGATCGTGAGTTGACTAATTCACTGACAATAAAACCTCTGTATCTGAGATCGTGAGTTGTCTAATACACTCACAATGGAACCTCTGTATCTGAGATCGTGAGTTGACTAATTCACTGACAATAAAACCTCTATATCTGAGATCGTGAGTTGTCTAATTCACTGACAATAAAACCTCTATATCTGAGATCGTGAGTTGACTAATTCACTGACAATAAAACCTCTATATCTGAGATCGTGAGTTGACTAATTCACTGACAATAAAACCTCTATCTCTGACATCGTATATGGCCTATTTGTACTTACTATATCTCTCTCTGATATTGTGAAATGACTATTGTATAGTTATTACTAGTGTCCACCTGGCGGATCACATACTTGAACTCGACTTTCTCATTTATAAAGAAAGACATCACTACGAGTTAAGACGGATATCGTTATCTAAAACGATCGTTATCTGATTCTCTTTAAAACAAATTCTAATCTATTTCTAAAGTTATTTGCCGTTTCCCTTTAGTTCTCAATGCTTACTCAATTTTAAGTGAAAACGTAATTCAATAGTTGTGCTCACAATGGAGTAGTCTGAGGCGAACACTGCTCCAAAAATTTGTGCGACATTTTCACCCTTAATGAAAATTGTATGTTTTTTGTCGAATTTAAAAAAGAGTGAGACCCTTAGCCTTAGTACATTATTAAAGTAAAAAAGATGATGTCAGAAAAATAACCTTGGAAACTTTGAGGTACAAATGCAATAATGAAATGATTTTTAATAGGATAACAAAAGAGTAAGTAATCCTTCAAGCAGTTCAAATTCTGCTTGTCTGGACAATTGTAACAATATCTCCTGATAGACATTTAGGGCATTCAATAGAGGTGGATTTTTGATCAAAATAATCCTTCAAAATATTTGTTTGCCAGTGTGATGGATAGTGTTATTGGTGGGTTTAGTGGTATGTTCATTAATAATTTATACTTATATAGTTTGCAGGGGCCCTTTTCACAAAGCATCTTAGCTTACGCAAAACGCTATTACCATGACGACCAGTGTTGAAGACATAGTGTTGCCATGACAGTTACGTTCAACGTAAAGCTAAGATCGCTTTGTGAAAGGAGCACCTCATACCGAAGTTTTACATACAATGAAATCCTTTCAGTAAATGGTACCGAAGTATCTACATATATGTAATTTAACTAGAATCTGTCAAACCTTATATCCCAAACTACACATACATTCCGTTAATATTCAATTGCTAACCGACACAAGATTACATCTAAAGTTGACTTGAATGACATTTCTGCATATACCTTTTCCGCTGACACGAGGTGGAATGTCTAATCGTGTCAAGATCGATACTGGGGCAAGTTTCTGGATCAAACTGTACGATACCCTGTAAACAAGATTTGGATTGAAGCATAAAGCAGCACTTGTAAATACATGCCATAATTTCTCCATTTAAATGTATTAAGCAACATTATTACAATATTAATATACCAATTAAAATCTTGAAGATACGGTTTTGACTTTCAGTTGGTTACATGGAACAGACTAATAAGACATTCACTTTGTACAAGTGGTTAATATATAATCAAGACAAATTAACAGTATATGTAAATTTGTTGTATAATTGTAACTTACTGTTTATTGAATACATGCTGTTGATTACGCCAGTCTCACTGACACATACAGTTTATGTGTGTGGTTTAATATGTAATGTTAAGGACACCACGCACTTGGTTTTGCTATTCGTCAAGCGTTATGCTTCATATGCATATCGTCTCGGAAATGCAAACGAGTTTTTTGGTTTTGCTTGATTGGCCTTTCAACACGAATTAAAGATGACTTATGATGCAGGTGCTGTCAGTATTGACGCCAGGGGATGTTGTCACGAGAACATAAGTACAGAGCAAGACTCTTACTGCATGACTGCTGATAAACTCCGTGCTCAACAGTATTTAACATACATGACGGCTGTGTAAAACCAAGACTAAATATCCTCATTAACTTTGCCTCAAATATATATAATTTTTGTGTCCTGTAAGAAGATTAATGACCCTCCATTGCTAAGAAAAGACAGTATAACCATGCTCGAAATATACTACCCTCTGTCACCCTTATTGAAGAACAGTACATATATCGCATTAATGGTGAAACCAGTAATTTCCAATGTCTAAATTCGGCTTTGTAATATATCGTTGGCAGTGCAATTATCATATGTAGGTGTACCCTAGGATTAGTATACTAGTTCCAGGTATAATCTGATGTAAAACGTTTTAAAATATTGGAATTTGCGTCATGGCTGAAAACCAGAAAGGAAACCAAATGTACAGCATGTAGGGCAGATGACTTCGAAACTTAAAGATGCAATGCAATAATTGTGTATTCCCTTATTTCAATGTCGCCCTGATTAATACTTGTTCGTGTTAATTTTTATGCTTGCTTTCTACAAACAAAATACTGTCGAAAAGAGTAATTGTCACGGTTACTTGATCAAAGGTTAACGTCACACAAAACCCTTGCTAACGGCTGGACAAAAAACCCCAAAAAACAAAAAACAAACACAAATTGAAATGAATCCTGCAATGAGAAAAAAATGTATGTTACTAGTTATTTTAATAGATAAGTAATTGATATATCCTTAAGACGTACATCAATTGTCTGACATGGATACATCTATGGTAATGGTGCTATAATGGAAAAGTCATAAAATAAGGTCACCGTTAAACTCTTTGATGTACCGCCATCCGAGGTCATTTATGTAGAGTTCTGATGAATGAAGAGCCCTTGATGATAAAGTTCTGGTCAGTGAGATGGAGAGCACACTGTGACATGAAGCCTTAGGACAGATGTTATCAGATCTTTAGTCAATGATAAAACCACTGATGCTGATCTTTTAAAGCTAGGTTCTCGGCTTTTAGAGGCAGTGACGGAAAGTATTATCACCCAGCGTTTACAATGACTTATAAATGCATATCTCGTATCAATTCTCTCTCTTGATGTGTTCATTCAGTTAATTTGGGTGAAAAAAACTTGAGTTGCCGATAAGATCTGAAGCTGTTATGTTTTGTAATCTTTTTGTTTTCTGATGGTTTACTGAGATAATGGACTGAAGTCAGAAAGAGCCTATAGGGGAGAGAAACAGGCTGGTGAGACTTCGAGTGACAGGACAGAAGGCTGTAGGAGAGACTAAGGATTGTTTTAAACTGGAAGCTGTCTATACCGCCGAGTCGTCACGGGCTGGGTTCTCTTCATATAAAATCTTTCTCTCCTTTCTATTGCACGCTTAGATGATCTTTACCTATCGGCGTATAGCCACGTGTTTTTGTTAGCTATGAAACAGCAGGATATTACAACATGGATCTTTACCCTCGTGCTGTACATGAGTTTATATCTGAAACTGGCAAATGGCAATGGTAAGCTTCTATTCATTTTAATGATAAATATTGTATTTAAAAAAATAAATAAATATAGTTTCAAATCTCAACAAATGTCAAGGACAATAACGATTTTATAATTACTATTTATTTCGATGGTCTAATATTGTTCTAGTATAATATAATACTGTAAATGATTTGAACTTTCTAAATAGTATTGCCTAGACCTATTTAATTGCATCTGAAGACCCAGCCGCCAAAGCTATATCAGTAAATAACCATGCTACTTAGTCCCTAATCATCCATAAGATGTCTACATCAAATTCTACATTTGGATGTTTACTTGTGAGTTACCATGCACCAAGGCTGGCTTCATACTCCTTGTTTATGTGTTTATTAACATTAACATTAGACTTACATTAGATGTTAATTTTTAAGATTACAATTATTTTACTTTATTATTTGTAAAGAGAGGGAAATGATTCGGGTTTCTCGCCAGAGGCTTGGTCTATTTAATAATGCCATGATGTCTTTGTGAAAAGTACATAATAACTGTAGATATAAAGTATATTGAGGAAATAAAAATGACATCATTTTAATATCAAATGTAAGTTTTGTTTTTGGCATATGCTATATTACTACTTAAACCAGCTGATCGCCAGTGTGTAAATCAAGCAATTATACCCGGAGCTGTAAATGGCAAGGCCTTGGAATATATAAGAGTTATACGGCTGTTTTCTCAAGCGTACACGGTTTTTACAGATAGGCTTAACAAGTGTTGTCAGGCATGCAATATTCGTTTGTCTCATTTCGATGATTTGGTGTGATAACATAAGCTCTATATTATTGTGATGTTTAACGCGAAGGCCAGATAAACCTTATCAAGATACAGCTATTTCACTTACATTATCTCAAATGAAGCACGTGGAAAATGTTTGCAATTCGAAGATATCGCTCCAGATGTTCAACCGCTATTCTGTACAATACGTACAATGTTATATACCTTACAACTCTAGATAAAACTTTAACATATTTGCTGTCAAAATGTTTAATAGGACAGGTTTTTTGCACCCAATCTATTTATAACCTCCGAAAAGAGAATACGAAGTCCATTGAATAAAGTAAATGAAATCGCATATAACAAGATCAGAATATAGCACATACTGAACAATATCTATCCTATTGAGAGAAACCTTGTAATATCCAGAGATTACACCAGGGATACCGAGCTTTGTAGCCTTCTAAAGGCAATGTCTGATGGGTTTCATGCACTTTATATTGATATTGGCACAGATTTGTTTAAAGCAATTACAAAACAAACGTGAAAAAAATGCACACCGTTTCAGGAAATAATCAGTCCAATTAAAACAAAAACAGCAATTTTTGAAAGTGCCTCAGCCTAACGACGAACCATAATGGCATGAGTATTACCATGAATGTCATACACTTACATTGCCATAGCGCGACAACAAAGCGACGGTTAGGAAAAGAGTTTTGACCAAATAATCCCGAAGGCATTTCAGGATTGATTGAGATAATTGAAAGAGAGATGGTACTCTGACTGGATTCTCGAGGTCGCAATGAAGCTCTCGTCAAACAACAATGAGGCATATACAGGTCACTATTTCGATTGTCTCTATCTTACTGCAACAGCAGTGCAGCGTTATCTTCAACTTCCGCTCTAGACGTTCAATTGCACTGAACCGCGGAGGCCGTTTTTTACAACACATGGT
>JAVFBW010162980.1:0-11547 GCA_034783835.1 Mopalia ciliata
CCCCATAAAAAAATTATGATAGCGTAATGGAAATAGATTAAGTGATGTTGTCAGAATATACTTGTTTTTTTGTGTTGACATTGAATAATACTGTAAATGGTATGTGAGAAACTGGTTTGTACGCAGTTTTGTAGCGATCTGAAAGTGTCATGTCTCAATGAAACTGTCCTTCCCTTCTATTAGACGGTAGAAAGCTGAATTCCGAAGACACATCTTTATTCACTATAACATGTCGCGAGTTGTCATGGAAACACGGAATTATCCAACGGCTTGTAGTGAAGAGAATTTGACATGAAGGAGCCATTAGTGTATTGGAACAGTGAACTCTGGCATTTAGCAAGACTTCCACAGTGGAGCCCGCAACCGACGTCTGCGGTATGACAAGCACTCGGTGTATCCAGCAATATTACCCAGTCTATAACCCGCTCAGGCCAACGGACTTTCTCTAATTAATTTTGGTCACTCATTTATCACTGACACGTAGATTAACGACGCGTTACAACCAGCTAGCACATCCAAACAAACTGTGCATATCTGATAACGGTTCCATGCATTTTATAGTGTGATTTATCATTGATAAATTGCGTGTCCCTTAAATATGTTGCTTATGTGTCCGCCTGTGCACATAGGAGACCTCCAATATTTTACATACAAAGATCGATTGAAACCTGGACGTGTTGCATGTAGAAAATCTGGTTTCTTACTCAGCCAACACATAAGTAATAGTACCGTACACTGGATCGATACCGCCAACACGTATTGATTTTATGGACGGCTCTTTATTTCATCTGCTTGCTTTATTTTATATAGCATCTTGTCGACCATCACGTTTGTATAGCTTTGACGACACGAGGAATTTACAAAGCAGCGGTCTGTAACAGCGGTCAAATCATCAAATAGCTTTTCAAGCGTAATGGAATAAGATGAATCTATTAGCCCAGCTGTAAGATCCCAATCTAATTTATTACCTGTTGTCCACAATTCAGAATAATTCTAAAGTTATATTTGGACGTTATGCCATATTGACGTCCTTGTACGGATTGGAGCAAAAGGTCTACAAATATGAGACAGTGTTCATTATAACCGCTTCATCTGCAATGCTAATGGAAATTAGATACCCTATAGGAGGCGCACATTTTGGGGTCCATTGACTTTATTTATTCACAGTCAATTTGTCTCTTGAAGACTTGCCTCTGTCTCATATATGTTTATGGAGCACATGTAGCCATGATGTAGGAATGTTAACTTAATATACATACAGTGGATTCCACGTCTAAAACAAAATTCCAAACTTGTTGTGCTATGATATGCATGACACTCTTGGTTGCAACTCATGTGCCAGCTCCATTATTTGTACAACGTTGACTTACAACTGTTTTATAACCTTCCGTTAGGTAACACATGTAGGATTTCGTATTTTAGAGTCGGACGTCAGTTTCTCTTAACTATCGGCTGAGGTTTCTTTAAAGCTGCAGTAAGTACTTGTTTATCAAAGAATTGTCTTACAAACAAGGGATCAAACGAATTATTGCACCATTGCAAAAAACAGAAAGGAAAGAAATAAAATAATTCAGATATGCAATTAAAAGAACATTTCTTCAATACATATACCAAATTGTTTTTATTGAAGTTATTGTATCCAGCAAATACCTCGAAATGGTTTAAGGGCTGCAATATTACAGTATGAAAGTCTAGCTAAATAAGCAATAAACAAATTCTCTATTTTAGTCTTTCTTAATTTTGAAAAGTGTCTTTATTTGTATTCAACTTAAGGCTACGCTCCACGGTTTTATGGTCAACTGATTTTGATGTCGGTAAAGAAGGAGATCAAAGTATAAAAGCATAGACCTATCAAATCCATGAATCCATTTTCTTTACTGTATCATCACTTCAACGGCTGAGACAGAATCTACTTGTTGCACAGTGGCTAGTATTCTGCATAGTTATTTTTGTCTGCTGCAGCGGTGATATTAACATTTCTGCCTTACTTTTTTATTGAAAAGTTTAATATACTTTGCTAATCGGGCCTTGGGCGGAGGGAAACATTACTACTCCTGACAGATAGTAACTCTCCCTTAATACTTAACGGTTTTACCACTATAATTTCACTTGGCAGGATATAAATATGTTGAATATCGAAGAAGTGTGACGATCTGTCACTACATAGCTACATGCAACTTTGTATTGGCACTCGCTAGACGAAGGATTGGTGTTTCAACCTTTTTTCAACAAAATTATGGTGCATCGGTGTGAAGGTGATAGACAGATTTTCACTGTCCAGACGACCTGGTCTCGAGAAGCTGGTTATGAACATGACCAGCAATAATGTATAGGGGAGCTTTATCTCCTCAATTCGACAGCCAAATTGCGAGCGAGACCAATTGTAAAAAAAAACTTTACCAATCCGCATTCTTTTTCTCAACTGAAATACGGAAGACATTCTTCACGTTGTGGAAAATGGAAATAGTTTACCGTAGTTTTGGTGCATCGTTTCTTGTACGGGATGTAGAATATGGCTGGTATCAAGCGAACATAGAGAATGTCTTCCATCTTTCATGCAGTTGAGAAAATTATGTTTATTATTTTATATGTTACAGATAAATTAGCACTTTACAACAATATGCCAACAACAATATGCGTAAGCCTATGCGTAACGAAGGGTAGTAGGCCAATAAGAGATATGGAGTCTTGGTCTCTGTTATTTACAGTGGTATTTATTGGCCAATCGCTGCACCTATAAAAAGGCTTATACAATGATATACGTTATAACTATGCCATTATCGTGTTTAAACTGAAGAACGAATGAATGCTGAATACTCAATCGTGTGGCTGCTATGCCGTGTGATTTTCAGGAGATTCACTATGTGTCGCCACGTACTTGCAGAAACAAAAATCGCAAGTATACACTCCAAAAAAACGCAACGAAGTGCACCCTCGGACTTCTTTCTATCAAAATCAAATTTTTCTATCCCATCATATTTTGGACGTCGTTTTAAAAGTGACGTCAAGGCGATGTTAAAAGGTTATGAACGTTGATGCAAGAATCACTCAAGTGCCGTTATTTTCTTCTTTTTTTTTCTGTGACGTTCTCTGGTGATTTATCTCAATGAACTAGTAATTGTATACGTTCTGTACCATAGGCTCTCTTGGCATGTGTACCCACGGAAGAAAAACGAATTATGCTTCCTACACATGAAAGTCGATCAGCATTTATGTACGTCATTGCTTCATCTTCCCCAGGCAAGTTCTAGAGTTTTACGTCGAGACTCGCCTAGTAATCATGTTGCTGCATGGTGTCGTGCTCAACAATGAATATCTTTGCCGACCACTGTCTAGATTTGTAAGCAATGATACAAGAAATATTGCGTAGCGTGAAGAATTTGTTATTTTTATGAGAGCCCGTGTACAGCAACAAATACCATCCACGTATATCTTAATATAGAAAACCCTATCACCCCTTCTAAATAAACAGGCTTGAATGATATTCGTCGTAAAATACGGACTTGATCGTTGAAATGGAAGATTATGCGAAGTGAAGTTTGAATAACAAAAACAGTTGATTTATTTTAGTTCATTTATTTATTTAAAGAGGATAACATAATCCGAAGGCTAAACTAGGTGGTCTCCTAATAAGAAATAAAAACACTAGGATAATTATAACAAAACCATTATTATAAGAAAGTAATAATTATATTTTAAAAATGCAATAGATACAAAAATAAGAATAGTTGATAGGAGAATCCTTAGCTGCTTTATCTGTATAGGCCCTATTACATGTCTCTCAAAATGTTAAATATATTACTGGGGGATAAACATTTAAAAAAGTTCAACCAGGAGACGCGAAGTGTAGAGTGAGTTATCCTTCTGGAACCGTTAATGAGACCAATATTTTTGCTTTCAAACATCACCGTGCGTTATTATTCTTTTTTTGGACGTAAAGTTCAACTCGAAATCCAAAATGTTTTATTCAATTGTTTCCATCAAAATTTCAAACCTGATGCCGGTTGCTCGAAGCGCTAATAAATGTATTCAGCTATACCATATTACGTCACACCATGTGGTTTAGTTTTTCTTTCCTGTCATATTAACGATTAAATCTGGTGTTAGCGACTTATGGTCTTTTGACCAAATAGCCCTTGGCTCAGTACAGAACAGGGTGACGTTTTTCCAAACGCAAAGTGAAATAGAAGGACGTATTTCGAAACATGGTAAAAAGAGAGAACATGACGTATCCTCTTCCTTGCGTGATGAACAGGCGTTTGTGAGCAGCGTCATAATATTAATATCATAATTTGACGCAGAACATTTCGCAGTCAAATGGTATTGAAAGATCACTTTTATGGGTGAAAGAAATCGATATATTTCGCCAACATATAAAC
This sequence comes from Mopalia ciliata, assembly GCA_034783835.1. Classification (NCBI taxonomy): domain Eukaryota; kingdom Metazoa; phylum Mollusca; class Polyplacophora; order Chitonida; family Mopaliidae; genus Mopalia; species Mopalia ciliata. The sequence continues at coordinate 4,380 of JAVFBW010162980.1, forward strand.
AACTCGAGATTACGATCTTTTTAGAAACTTGTTAATTCTTAAATAAAAAACAACCTATGTATAGGCCTATCTGCATGTAGGTATTGCTTGTGACGAACAGCACCGGTTTTCGAACATTTCATTATTTTCGCTTGCTTTTATGTAATTTTTTGATACAAAATGATGTTAAAATTGAAAAGCAGTATTTCATCAATAACTTTAACAAAAGAGCATCTCCAGAGACCCGTCTGAAGGTTAATTAAGACGCCGTCGAATAAGTCACGTGACTTTCTTAAGCGTTCGAAAACCGGTGATCGGAGTATAATGTTAACTCTTTGAAATTGCCTACAATCTGTCAAGGCATAATCAGTTGAAGTATATCAGTGGATGAGTGAAATTAAGACTGGGTATCTTCAATCCTCGTACCTCGGGCTGAGCCGAGAGCTCACAACAAGTTGTTTTAAACAATATTTATTTTCAGAAAACAAGGAGTGGGTTGGTGAATAAGTCAAGACGACCTATATTAACGCCTGTCCTCACATTCACATTTAAATTAAATTATGCGCTGTGAGACATACTTATTCAATAATTGTTGTGTGTAAATACTGCTGGGCTGTTTAAAACACAACAAGTTGTGTGTTGATACTTACTTGTTGTCTGTGTATTATAAAACATTACTCTCTCATATACAACTAAAACAGACCACGAGATTCAATGTTGGACTCTCTCTTTTTCTTCGCCACCAGTTATAAATAAATTTAAATCTTATACACCGGGTGCTGGTGTAATATTGAATCCATTCCCTGTGCGGTATCTTTGATGGATACGGAAAGAAACGACGGAGGTTTGGGCATAACCTCCTGTATCCAGCTAATTTCAAGCGTCCCTTTATATTAATTCAGTATAAATTACCGTTTGTTGGCTGATTCACAGTACAGTGTGTGGCGGGTCGACTCAATTGTAATATAGTACTGATAACTGTGTTCTAATTTTAAAAGGTTTGTGGTGTATATACAGTATACATGTTCCTGGTGAGTTGGCTGTTATGGCTACAGGTTAACCCGCTGTATATATTCTAAATCCGCAAATTAGTCATTTGGTCCGGTACTCACATGTTCATATATGGACTGCATGCGTCCACGGAAATCTTGTCTTTGTCACCTTGGGAATTCCAGGAAATCCATGTCCAAGCGTGATTAGATTTTAAAGGATATAATTACATATGCCGGATGGTCTGAAAACAAGGTGCCTATTTAAACTGTCGTTGTGGTTTGTTGTGGTCCATGGCATTACATGTAAAGTATCACCCAATACAGCAATATTGACTCTCAGTTATTTCCATTGAATCGGGTTTCAGACCGGGTGTCTGTATAGGGTGCGCATGTTCTGTTTAGCATATAACTAGATTGCTCTGGTTCTGGTATGAAAGGGCAAACTGTAGCCGATCTGTTTCTGATATCTTTGTATTACATCCTGTGATTGACCTGTAGTTTTCCCGTCTTTGTTTGATTCCAGTGGCGTTGAGGGTGGTTTCCTGCCCCATTGGTTTGCCATGCCGTCATGCGAGTGAAATAAAACTAGGTAAACCGTCATGTGAATGAAATAAAACGAAAAAAAAAAAAAAAATTAAATGATACGCCGTATAAACCTCAAGCAAATAAATTTATTTTAGCTTAAGTGATTTCAGCAGAAGGTTTTGTTTAATGCTCAACATTGCCGTATTTGACGCATGATAATTGTTGTCGTTTTCTTTTTCTCCCAGAAACCTGAGGGATTGTTGGATAAATTGTGGACGATATTCTGTTGCAACCCTTTCCGGTATTGTTGTGATTGTTGTAAAGAACCCGTGGCCACGTTGAAGAAGGTGGACATCAGGCATTCATTCCGGGAAGGTGGTAGGCTGGATTCGTCCAGCAGTAACACAGACAGTCTCCCGAGTTACAGAGAGAGAATAGACTCTGATAATATGTCTAGAACAGACTCCACCTCGATATCGTCGGCCAGCAATCTTAACGTGGAGAACAAAAGAGGCTCGGGCACCACACCAATCATAGACATGAAACCTATCGAGTTCTGGGCGGCCACAAAAGAGAACATTCAGCCTCGACAACACAGGCGCCGTTTGCCAAGTGAAACGGAAATCAGTGTAGAAAACTTTCAGAAAGATTTATATGAAGTTGAAGAAAGCAACGAAGAATGTTTAACTGACGAACAAAAACTAGCTCGCTACCAGCTCGGTCAGATTCATTTTGGGTTGCAGTATGAGGTTACTACCCGTGTTCTGGTTGTGAAAGTAATCGAGGCTAGAGATTTGCCATCTCCATACTCATTGGACGAAAACAAACAGGACATGGCTCACTCGAATCCCTACTGTAAGATCTCCCTTCTCCCTGACCAAAAAAACTCACAGCAATCATCAGTTCAGAGGAAAACACAAAGTCCAGAATGGAGCGAATATTTTGTGTTTGATATCCCCTACAAAGAGGCACAAAGACGAACCCTGGAGATTTTGGTGAAGGACTTTGATAAGTATTCCCGACACTGTATCATAGGACAGTTGCATTTGCCACTGGCAAGTCTTAACCTGGTGAAAGGCCGACACATGTGGAAACCCTTGTCACCAAGTTCAATGGTAAGAGCGCAGCTTTGGCATTATTGATTTCCATAATTTCATTATTTGGCTGATAATATAATTGTTAAAAGTTACAGATAGTTGTGCGATACAAAGTACAACAGCTCATATTTAAAGTTCAGTTGGCATCCTTTGCAAAAGTCCAGAGCGTGTAATCCGCTGCAGGAGATCGTTCTCGGTATAGACAATAAACAGGGCAATCAACAGGTATGATCGCCAATAAACACAGACTCCCAGTGCTGTGATATCATTTTAACGCTTCTTGAATGTTTTTGTCATTTTGAGTGACAATCGGTTTCTTGTCTGCCAAGAAAACATTTGATTTGTTAAGAAAGCTTTTGACTTTGCTTATATGTTACAACTAACAAGTATGCAAACTGGATATATATAGAATAAAGTAAAATTTGGCGAAAGTGTGGATTTTGATTGATTGATTGATTGATTGATTGGTTGGTTGATTGATTGATTGATTGATTGATTGATTGATTGATTGATTGATTGATTGGTTGATTGATTGATTGGTTGATTGATTGAAGTTCACCTAAAAAAATGATGTTCGAAGTATTACGGTCTGGATATTAAATTTATTTCACTTAAGTACGGCGCGCCAGTCCTGTGGATGAATGAAACTAACCTCGATGTCACTGGCGACTAGAAGAGACAATTAGGACAGGACAGTCACATGACGTATTACAAAAACATAAAAAAAGATCGAGTTTTTGTTTTATCTTAGATTTGAGATCACAAGGGTGACTGGAAGCTCCAATTAACTGTCCGATGAAACTTTGAATCTCGAAACTGCAGGCGACTCCACAGAACCTATTTTAGCTTCGTGCAGGCTAAAAGATATCGTCGGTTTCACTGGTCACGTGTATATTGTATCGAGCAAACACTTGGGCCTTGATTTAAATAAATTTGAGCAGAGCTATGAATTAATTTGTTCTGCTTAACAAAATGAATAATATTTTTATTTCTTATTTCTATTTTTTAATGAAAATTGTGCCGTAACTTTAATTTAAAATCAACCGTTTTTCTTTTTCGGATTGGTAAAAGCTTTTGTGAAGCATTTGTATAATTGTGTGACGATAATCTTCCTGAGGCAGGTTGCTCAAAGCTCAGTTAAGTTCATGCATACGGGTAACTATAGTAACCAAGCTTTACCCCGGCCAAAATTCTAAACTGGGTACCCATCACTTCCAAACCCATTAAGGCTATTCTAGTAACCATATGTAGTCGATTTTCAAATTTCGACGATTTTCCATTTATATATCCCAACTCAATCAGAAAAAACAATTGTTGCTGAAATCTTATGTGAAAATCTTTTCCATGCATGAAAGGGTTAATGCTTTAAAGATAGATGACGTTGCCTAACAATGGATTTCTATTATGACGGGACGTCAATTTCTTTGTGACGGGATGTCATCTAACTGGCTGTTAGGCTAACGGAGCTTTGAACAACCGGACCCAGGGGTTTTTGGTATTAGCAAGTCATGTCTGAACAATCTCGGCCATTTCCATAACGTAAACAATTATTCCTGGTGGACAAAACTTATTATTATTACGTTTTGACGATCGAAAACAGTTTAAACTTTAAAATAACTTCATCAGTGAAAGAAGCCTAGTCAGTTTTGGAGTCCCTGATGGCGAATTTCGGAGATGGTACAAAAATAACACAAAAAGGTGGAGCAAATTGGGAGCAGAGAATCGAAGAGCATGTGGAGCAAACTATTTTCAGGGGTAAGCTGAAGTTAAATAAATTTGAGATTGGTCGAAATAAGATGATTTGAGAACTTTTTGACATTTCAAGAATTGTAAAACTCTAAGCGACGCTCATACCTTACGAAGCTCACCAGGTTGAAGCTTGCTCTAGTTTTGGAGCAGAACAAAATTATCTTGACTCGAATCGGATTCAGCTCTAAAAACAACTGGGAGCACATTCTAATTACTTCATTAAAGTGGAGCTGAACATTGTTAGGACTAGAAATATAAGACTTTTCAACGAACGCTCGTTATCTTAAGGATATTTTCACCCAAAAACATTTTAACCTTGACTTATCACTGTGTGCAGTTTGTCGTAACAAACTAAGAGAAACTTTGACTATCTTTAAAGCTTGTTTGTAATACTAACTCACTTGAACTAGACAGTTACTGAATTTGTTTTATTCACTATAATATGTATATAGATTTGTTTGAAAGAACTGGGATCAATTAAATATATGAATTTGATCATTTAATTTCGCTTGAGTAAATTATCTTCTTTACACTTGAACTTCTTAATGAATTAAAGACCCACTTATAGCGGTGGGTGCCTCCGACAGAGAAAATAAATTAACTGAGAATTCTGCTGAAACAATTATTTGAATCCGCTCGGCAACGTTTCTTCAGTGAGTGGTTTTAATTTATAGAGGTGATTGACAGGGTAGTTTGTTGAATATGATAAAAAGTCAAGTTTTCAGTCAACTATTCTTCACCTTGTTTTAGACACACGATAGAATATTTATAACGTTACAGATCGTTTTATTACAAAGAGAAACATTCCGCTACAATATTGTTCACGTCGAAAGGCTATTCTTGTGTTGATATATATGATGACGTCATTGGAGCTACATATGTTATTATTAAATACTTACAGCAGACGAAATTTGAATTGAAGGCTATACATATATAAGGTTTGTTTGTTTGATTGGTGTTTAACGTCGTACTCAAGGGTATTTCACTTATATGACGACGGACACAAATACAGAACATATATAAGGAACCGTGTTTTGTTTAAAGATGATTTTACCCAACAAACAGCCTTGATTGATGTGGGGTTTTTTAATGCAAATCCACGGAGTACTTTAATTGATTTCCACGCTTGCGCACAAAACATTCGTGTAATATTATTGCTTCCATTCACCTCCGAGATAACTGTAGGCCTACCGGTACGGGAAAGTGCCGAAGGATCTTCCGACATGACTAGAAATATTTTGTAACCATCAAGTACCATCTAGCTTTTTAACACAGACCGGGCTGTACGTAAGGCATGGGAAGACAGCGACGGTTTTAATCAAATGCACTATAGCAAGTGACGATATTTACCATGTCTGAACATCCTTGGCCATTTCCGTACCGTAATTAAACATTGATGTAGTTCAGGGCAGATAAATCGCATGGATTTACTTCCCTCTTATAACTGAGTTATCCACGTGTTTATTGTTTACGTCTGACTTGTGCTCATTCGTTGATAAAAAAATAGACGAAGAATAATTCTGTTTCTTCGATTGGGGTATAACGCCAAATGGGTGAAAGAAACCACCTTCTACGCCATTGGCAGCAAACAAAGACAATACAGGCTAATCACGTGACAAACCACATGGGCTTCCTTATGGAACATTAGCTCCGAGAGCACCAGTGCAGCAACCAGCTCACACCCTACCACTCGCAAAAATAAAGAGAATATGTATCTGGTTTACAGACAAAAGATAACGTTTTGGCTTGGACCCCTGTTTCTTCACTCTTTTTTTTTTTTTTTTTTTGTTTTTTTGTTTACAAAATAATCGGAAACATTGAAAACTTACGATGATCGCTGTTACGCTATACGTTTTTTGTGTGTGTTTCAGGTTACCGTAGCTGAACTTCTTAGTCCATATGGAGTGGGTAATTTAATATAAAAACAATCTGAGTTGAATTTAAATTTTATTGTACACATGAATTACATGTAATTGTATGTACTTTAAAGTCAAATGAAACTCACCAGGTACATATTTGAGTGTGTGGCCAGTCTGCACACATCGGTATATCGGCTACCGGCCAACAAAACATTTCCATTTATTCATAGATATAGCCCTATCACGGCCTAGGGTGTTGAAACAAAGCGGATTGGAAGGGACCGTACTCAAAATTTGCGCCCAGAGAGTTATGCGCCCTTATTTGTATTATTCTGTTCACGTGAGTTCTGCCTTCTCCGAGATCGAGTACTAGATCTCCAATCTACAATTTTATGAGTGTGTAAATTTTACTTAGTAAACTTCCGTTCGGTATAAAATGCAGCTTTAAAGTGAACGGCTCAGTAAACTGAGAAAACAGAGTTTTGAAATTTTTCTTGTTTGTTATTATCCCTGTAACAGAATTGTCTAAATGTCTTAGGATTTTTCAACTTTGTCCGTTTAATGATATCTAGGAAAATAATCCCATGGTTTTTGCTTTAGACATCGAAGCTGTTTGAGTGTTCCGGAATACTTAATAATATCTATACTCCTGCTTTTTCATTAGTTGTGTTCAACCAATTGGACAAGCTTCTTGTGATTATGTAGCTAAATCTAATTAAAGCGGAGCTGATTTGTGCTTGAATTACCTGCCCATTCATTTGTCATCTGGGACCAATATAAGTACTATGTTACCATCCCAGGTGTCGTTGTATGTTGGGATTGGAGGGTTACTATTATCTGGGACCAATATAAGTACTATGTTATCATCCCAAGTGTCGTTGTATGTTGGGATTGGAGGGTTACTATTATCTGGGACCAATATAAGTACTATGTTAACATCCCAAGTGTCGTTGTATGTTGGGAGATC
>JAVFBW010162991.1:0-11547 GCA_034783835.1 Mopalia ciliata
TGCTGCCCGTTACCCTTTAACTCTGCAAAGACCAGGGCAACAGAAAGCAACCTCTTTTCTCTCCTCTTATGATCGACTGAGGAAGCCGAGGGAGTATTCTGCAAAGCCATGGCCCACCCGCTCCCTCATGGGGCGGAAACCAAGAGGAAACATAATAAAAACCACCCCCCAGGATCCCGTGAGACATACATCGAAGCAGGAGTTCAGTAAGAACACACGACACCACTAAGCCATGGCCGAGGTCATAAACCTGAGAGAAAACCTTGTAAAAACCAGTCCTGCTATTGCCAGTCACCCCCCTTGAAACCCACAGGGGACCCAAACCTGTGAGCAGTACAGTGAATGCAGATAAGTAGCCAGACTGAACCAGGGGCCTTATCTGTTACATGTACATTTAGAATATAGGTGTGTGTATGTTGTTGTAGTTAAAATCAGCAGTAAATTGTCATCATACAGATCATAAAGCCATATTCTCATCTTAGTTGAGCATTTAGTGAGTGACCACTCTCCTGCCATTGAGAGGCTTTTATATCCTGTTTTACAATTAACAGTAAAAATAACATATTTTATCAATGGGAGAGGAAACCACACTTTCTTAACAAGAAATTGTGAAATTAAGAGAATGCAACAATTGAACTGTGTGTGAAGGAGAGTCCAGTCATAGTACTGCTTGTCTGAAAGTATTTCTATTCAGAATAACTGTATTACACAATATCACTTCATAGGCGGTTGCTTTGTGGCTGTAAGCCTGTAACAAAGTAACCCTCACAAAGACTCACAATAGAGTTAGGTGCACGATTCGCTTTTCTCATACCATCTCGCGTTACTTGCCATGCACAGGCAGTCAGTCAACGTGTTATCTTTAAAGTCATGTGATGTTTAGTCTAGAAGAAATGATAATAAAGCCAGTAGTCCACCTTAAGGCCACAATGGAACAACCCCACCCTGGTCCTTGTGGTATACCTACAAAGGGGTATTGATGATCCAGATTTGCATTGTACACATACTTATACAAACACAGCATGGGTACATAGATTTTGCCTTGCATAGATATATATCAGGGACCATAGTTTTTTTAAAATTTAATAGCAAGTGGTTGGAGGGAGTTTCTTGTTGCCCTCAGAGTTAAAGGGGAACAGAAAGATGATCTGTTTGTGCTTTATGTATTGCTTCTCTTGTTGTCCTGTATTTGTCCTGTTTTGTCTTTGTTTGTTGCCAGTGGTGTTGAGGGTGATTTCCTTCACCCATTGGGCTGGCATGTCATCCTATAAGTGAGATACCCTTGAGAACGACGTTAAACCCCAATCACACAAAATCTTAAATTTAATAAAAACTGAGAGAATTTTTAAACATCAATTGACATACATAAAAGTTGTTTAGCTTAATTTTATATGATCCTAAATACACAGATAAATGAGATAAGTCAAATTTATAAAGTCAACTAAACAATTTCCAACATTTTAAACCCTTTTCAGGGAAAAATGAAGGGCTGAAGTTTTGTTACATGTATACATTGCTTCAAGAAATACTAAAGTTGTTTTATGAACATGGGCCCTGATATAAAACATATCACATGTATCCAGCTAAATACATCTACCTTGTTTTCTACACATTATACTGTGGATGTTCTGCTTTGAGCCTCCGTAGCTCAGTCGATTAGAGCTCTGGCGGACAGTACTGACTCGAGCTTAAATTCCAGTGGAGACAAGTGACATTTTGTTCACTACAATAATATTATATATTAATTAGTACCATCAACTCTCTATAGTTTTGTATTGATGTACAACGTAACAAGTCACTTGTATAAGTTGTACTGATGCATCTATATATAGTTTCAGCAGTTGAGCTGTTTCTAAAAAGTACAAGGTAATACACATCTTCCACAAACAATCTAGAGCTAGTTATATTTTCATACAATCCACATCACAGTCTGAGAAACAAAAAAACCAAAAACCCCAATGAAAGCCTCCAAATACCATCAGGGCTTCATGTTTGAAATGAAAAGGAGAGCTGAAAACCACACCTGGTTGGTTTTAGGAGAGTATTTTTATTATCCAGAAGAGCGATTTCTATGTAGCATTTATATTAATGTTAAATTAGACAATCTGCGTGAGCTGAAAACAGTGTGCCTAAATCTTTAATTATGTGAGCTTAAGGTGATGGATCACTCTCGTCAAATGTGAAGCCCTGTACCATGCTTATTCAGTTACCCTTAAATACTTTCACTTTTATTTCCATGTTTAACTTCAAATCATTATTTTCCGAGATAGCCCAACATCTGCTTTCATGTCATTCATTGGCAATGTTTCAAGTAATTATGCTAGGACAACTGAGTGAGGTAACTTTGCAATATAACTGGCCACTTAAGGGCAAGTGGCGGCAGCTAGCCTACATGTATACTTCAACATAGCTGGTAATACGTTCGCAGCAAAAAATAGTATTTCAAATATTGTTAATTTTGTAAAAAAAAAGTACAATCCAGTCCATAGCGCAATGAAGTTTATAAGACTTTACTTGTACTTTCATCTTAGTCTAGTTGTCAATGTGTTTAAGAGCTGCAGATTGCACCTGCCATAAAGGGATGTCATTGTTATCATAATTAGAAATTCTCACATTTAAAAATGTTAGTCCAACACTTACCCGATTTTCTGGTAAACAATGTGGATTAGATTTAAATTCATTTTCTTCAGGAATAGAACCTACAGTGGGTACATGAGATGTTTTTTTTAAGATACTAGGACTGCCTCGATGCACAATACTAATGTCCATTGGCAGGGAAGATTCAGGGAATGTAGGGCAACTTTTACTTCTCTTCTTCATCTTTTTGTGACATGGAACATGTGCACCAGTTTCAGATGGTTTACATGTACATGCATTTTGACCACCATTGAATGCTGAATCATAACCAGTACAATCTTGTGGCTCAAAGACAGCAGACTGTTTATCCTCAACTCCATCGTCGGAGGATTTGTCAGCCTCATCATCATAATAGGACAGAATCTCATCTAATTCGGCCGTAAATCGAACACTTTTTGCACTGTCCAATTTCTTGTTGAAGGAATTTAAATCTGAACAAAGATCAACGTTAACTATTTTCGCATGGTAAATGCTATCTTGACAATGTTCCCTTGAAGAATCTCCAGATATTATATTTTGCTCGCAAAGAATTTCAGCAGAATTCTCGGCATTTTGTGCTGAAAAAGTATCTTTGTTTGAAATAAGTTTATTAGAATCCAGTAAGTATTTATCAAAATCAATCTCCTGTGATTTATGGACATCTTGTCTGTGACTGCTAGAAGCTGTTGATGTACAGAACACATCGCTGCACGACTGAGACTTATGCAGTCTGGATGTTTTAGAATCCTTATTGAGAAATTCCTTGTGTGATAACTCTGGATCATCAAAGCTGAACACATCTTCATCCGAGAGATCACAATCCTTGCTGGGTCTTACCTTACCCTTGCCACCTAGAAATCTCTTTTCAAAGATTCGCAGAAATGTACCGCTGACAAGAGAAAGTCTCCTTGGACGTCCCGTAGACAATTTGTCATTTTTACAGTCTGACAAGTTCTGAACACTCTTTGACTTTTTTGTAAGACTTAAAAATGGCTTAGAAACAGGACCTGAACATTGATCACGCATCGTCATGCCTTGTTCTTTCAGATTTACCATAAGGACACATTCATTACAAAATATGCCATAAAACTAAATGCAATAAAATCAGTCTCCACCAGTGAGTAGGTTAGGGATAAAAAGAAGTTTAAACTGAAAATCCGAAGCTGCAGAATGACCTTTATAAGGTATATGTAGTTTCCTTTTAAGTTTGCTCAGTAAATCCCACAGATTAGCTGTCAATGTAGTTTTATTTCAGTTTTGCTCAGCAAATCCCACAAATAAACTATGTATGTAACATGACCAAAACTTGGATGTGCTTCTGAAGTACTCTTTCTTTCTTCAGATGATCAGACAACACATAAGATTTCAGAAATACAGGTCAGTGTGGTTTGTACTAAACTTTGGCCACATGTCAAGGATTACAGTTTGTTTGAAATGAAAGTGTCTCTGTTATACTGTTAACATGTCCTTACTGAACAGCCCTCATAGACATAAAACCCCTGACATCAGAGAACAATATCTTATAACCTCTGGATTTTCACAAGTTAACTGTTGTCAGGATCCAAAGAGGTGTCCCCACCTTGAACAGACACAATCAACTAATCAATGACTTAAGATTGATATAAACAAAGTGCAATACTCTTAAAACCTTTTTACAGGTAGACATTTGGTCAGCTTTCTAGTTGCACCTGGCCTGCTTAAAACAATGGTAAGAAGATAACTATGCAGCATTAACTTCAGATGTTTGAGCTAGAGGGCAATGTCACCATAGGTCAATTGGTCAAGGAAATTTTACTGGTCATTCTTGTGGTCATATATCTTTCTTAAAGTTGTTAATATTCTTTATTAGCCTGGTCAGCCAGACAAAAAGGGACTATGTCAACATAACATAGTGACACAGACACCAAAGTTCAAGCACCAATGAAATTCTGAGACTGTCCCTTGATCTTTTGGTTATTACCTGTTTGACACTGTCTCAAAGAGATGAGTATAGGTATTATGGTTCCTTTAGCCACACAGTCAATTCAATTCCCTTTGTTGTAGCCAGTGTCATGGACCAACAACAAGAGTTATTTTTAAATATTTAACAAACAAAAGGATAAAGTCAATTGTGCACTGAAAGACCTTATCATTGATGGTAATGATCTGATATTAATTGACAGTAACATTAGATATAGCCGTGAATTTGGCTTTCTGTGATCAGCACAAATGTAGGGTGGGAGTTGCATGAAATGTTATCAGAAAGCAAATAGATAACTGCTTTTGAGTGATGCTAAATTCATAAAGTTTTCCGAGAAGATAAAAGAAACAAGCACAAATATATGTAGTTTACATATATGAATCTACAAGATGAAATAATTGCCAACTATCTGTCAAGAAAATTTTCAAAATATTAAATGTTCATAACTGTCATGTGGCCATATAAAAATGCATCTATGTATTTGAGAGGCCAAAGTTAAATGCTGTTCCCTAACGGGTGATCTGAGAACACTTCATACATAGGAATGTAATCTGTTGACTGAAGTGCTTGACAACAGAGGCCTGAACTGGAGTATCTGTCAACAACAGCTCCCAGATAACATATCACTTTCTCAGGTGAACACTTATTACCAGGCATGTGGGAGGTCAAAATATTGAGGAGGCTCTCTCAATACTAAATGTTCCTTTTTGTTCAGGTAAATAGTGAATGGTCATTCAAATGAGTTTACCATGATCAATCTACCAGAAGCTCTTGTTCAGCAAAAGTTAGCAGTTTTTAATATGACCCAATTACTGAGGAACACAAGCAAAGTCATCCTTACGTACTTCAATTCCATCCACTTGAAAATCAATACAATTTAATTTCCTTAATAAACACTAAATTTCTTCCGAAAACATAACATGTAGTTTCTCCAACAGTTTGTTAGCAGGCAGACAGAAGTAGTATTTTTTAAACCAAATACCAAAGGATTACCCCTCATGGGAATTACTAAAAGAAAAGCCCCATTTGTGCCAAATGTTCATCACCAGAAGTGATTTTCCTAAAGTCTGTTTTTCCAGAACCATTCCTCAAGGCACACCAAAAGATAATCTATTTGTACATGTGTCATGAAAGTTCATGGGTAATCCATCTCTTCCTAGAGATTCTACGGATTGTACGACTAAAAATATAGAATTTGTGTAACTAATCCCGCTTGTACATGTGTCATGAAAGTTCATGGGTAATCCATCTCTTCCTGGAGATTCTTAAGATTGTTAGACTAAACATACATGTAGAGAATTGACGTAACTAATCCTGCTTGTACTTGTGTCATCATGAGAGTTCAGGTAATCCAACTCTTCCTAGACATTCTGAGAATTCTCTTCAATACTGTATGTAGTTTCTCAAAGCTGTTCATAAACCTGACAGAACGCTGGATTTGTAGATTTTATACGATAGATAAACTTTAAACACTGTTAAGTCAGCAACACATACGCGGACAAGTCAGTGTAATTCCCCACCAACGCACTTGTCATAAGAAAACCAGTAGCTTATATAATGTCAATAGCATTCCAGTTAATATGAAGTAGATCACAAGATAAATATGTTGTTTGATTAAGACAGCCTGGCCAACATTTCCCAACAGAGATAGGCTGTGTCTATACTGGCCTAGACTTCTAGAGTGTTCAGTCAAAGGAACAAGGGTCCTAAATCTCAGCTACTGTCTCCAACAATCTCAATTTTCAAAAGTGTTAAAGGGACTTGACACGTGCCTTATGGATCTGTTTCGTCAACAATTCATAACAAAGATAATTCAATTTTCTTTATTTTCATTCTCAGGAGCTGGAATAGTATACGCTTTCATTGTCCAGGGGGCTAAACGGTGTTAGTAGATACAGTATGCTTAAAAGATGTCTTTTCAATGCTTGGTGAACAAGTACTTAGTTTGTCTGAGTGTGGTAGAATGCCCAGACAAGCCCTCTGTCAACAGAATTTTTTTCTAAAGATTTAAGACCTCTTAAACCCATTTCCAAATAAAGGAGACTTTTTTCACAGCAAGCATAAATCACTATATGACAGTAAGCATTGTTAATATTTTCATTACACTACCAAACCGGATATCTCAAATCCATTTCAATTCTCTTTGTAAGCAAACTTTTCTTTTGTTGAAAGTTCAATAACAGATTTAAATACAATGTAAGTTTAAATCTGTGTTAGGAGTAACTAAAATCCTTCTTTCTTTTAAGTAGACCACCCAATATACTTTCTTGGAACCATTTCAAATTTCCATTGATAAACAGAGCTATTGATTGATTGGTTAATTGGTGTTGACACTCACATGAGTGGCAAGTGCTCCAATAGTACAGTTACATAAACAAACCTTTACATGTGTTTGGAATTTTACAAATAATGTTCTCTGACTGTCATAGGTAGACACATTAGATTAACAAATCATGTGTCTTTTAAGTTTTTACATGTAGAGTTATGAGGAATTGAACTTTGTAACTTTTTGTATTATTTTGAAGTATGATTATTTTTTGTCAATTTATTTTTTTAATGCAGAGTGATGAGTATTTTGATCATGTAACACACTGTTAAATTATCATGATTTTTCTTTATGCAACAATATGCTATGGCCTTTTATTTTGTTTGTATGTTATTAGTATGTGTAATTTGCATTATTCCCTCTCAGTTACACAAAGTAGAGTAAACTTAAAAGATACATGGCATGTATACATGGTGATTCATTATTGAGTATGGTTTTAAATAAATCAAAATATTGAATCACCATGTATCAATGTGTATTTTTTATTGGAGTAGTGAGTTTACTCTACTTTGTTGAAACTGAATTACAAATTTTAAAAAAACTACTTCTAATAATTTTTAGAGTATACAAAGAATGTAGGAGTGCATTTTAAGCCCACAGCATGTAATTATAATCTTAGTTTATACTGTTCTATCTGGGAAAATGTAATTGCTTGTTTGTCAGCCACAGAATATACAGTATTACCTTTCAACTGATAACTTTAAAGATGATACAATTGAGATCTAACAGACACTGGAGTGATGCTTTATGTTGTAAAACATGATGATGGTAATACTTATTTTTGTTTGTTTGATTGGGGATAATAGTTGTACTCAATTATATTGCACATATAGGATAACAGAATACATGTATGTCCACATCTCACTAAACTTGGCCTTATTACACTGGAAAACCAAGAGGAAACCTTGTAAAAACCACCCCTGTGATTGCTAGACGCACATTGTGTGACACTACTATATTTGATGGTTGACAGATGGACTCCATCCTGTGAGCAGTACATCACGGTAGAATTAGTAACACGCTAACCTTTCAGCCACAGCTGCAGGCAGTTTGGTTCTTTGAAGTTACATAATCTTGAATAGTCCTGTAAATTTAAATTGTATACATGAATTGTACTTACCCTAACGGCCAGGGGTTTGTCTCTACATAGTGGGTTCTGGCACTCCATTAGGTTATCATCTGAAACAGAGAGAAACAAAGCTATTGAACGTATAAGATTTGTACAAGCACATAGTATTAGCCAGAAATCAAGAAGAGGGTGTGTTGAAGAGTGTGTATTCCAACACTATTTGACACTAACACAACCAAGAGGTGAAGCATAAATGTTGGAAAGTTAATTTCCTCCAGTGCTAAGTAATGATAGCATTGCTACTCTTCGAACTTCCAGGCTTAGCCAGAGGGCATGTGGAATTGAGATTGTTCACTTGATAAGATGGATTTGTTTCTTTGGTTGTTTATAATAAGGTTATTTCCCTCTGATGGCTGAGTGCCAGCCCAATGGGTGCAGGAAATCACAATCAACAACACTGGCAACAAAATAATATAGACAGGACAGGACAAATACAGGACAATCACAGGCAGCCATACAGACATCACCAACAGATCGACTTGATGTTACCATTATCTCTGGAGGACTGCCCTTACTTGTACCTTGAGAGCACCAGGGAACAGTTGCTCGATAAACGAGGGACTAAAACCAGAAGAAATTGCTCATACCAGATTAGAGATAGGCCTTCAAAATGGCATGACCTCATCTAATAGAGGATTAAATTGAATAGTGCTTGGAGTATCCAGCCCCTGGGCAATAGGAATCCTCCAGCCAACAGCCACTGTGGAATTACAAGGCAATGTAACTACAAGATAAGAACCCAGTACATCATGTGAACAGGAACCTTCATTCTTGAAACATAATTTGCGAATTAGGCGATCCTTAAAATTATCTGTGTTTCAGGTAAGTAACCCTATCGACCCTTCGAAATATGAAAATATTATTATTTTTTTTATATATATTTTAGGAGTATGTCTTTTTTTTATACCCCAAACCTTGCCTGAATTACTATCAAATGGAATTACTATCAAACTATATAAATGGCAACATTTATTGTCTTTTGCAAAGGTCTTTGAAAGGTGAACAGAACAGGACAAACTTTCTCATATTGTGTCATGCTTGATTTCGCTGGCATAATGATGCAGGGAACAAATGACAAACTGCCTTCACAAGGCTGACATAATCCGATTTTGGTGTTGAAACAACAATCAAACAAATGGATAAAGAAAAAAAAAGAAGAAAAAAAATTGCCTACCTACCCATGTTTTTCATGGGTTTGTTACCTGAAACACACATATTTGTAAGGATGGCCATACTGGCAGTCTGGTCACTGACAACATGGGACACTAGGGCACAATCAAATTGGATAGATCTATGGAAGCCATTAATTCATGAAAAATGAATCGTTTACCTTTAAAGTACAACCCTTGAAGTTTGCTAAATCTGGGGTTTTCTTTATGGTAAGAAATAGACAGTTTTCCTGTAGTATCATCATACAGAATCGAAAAGTTCAAATCCATGATGATTCAGATCAAAGCTTTGGTACAGGAACACGGACAAATCCAGGCACACCCAACTATAATCCTAAAGCTTGTATCAATAGTAGACCAATAGGACATCTGTAAAACTTGACTATTTTGCCTAGAATTTACTTAAAATAAAACTCAATGCTCGATGCATGCAGCCACAGACTGGATAGTTTCTAACTGAACAACGAGTGCAGCAATCAAACCATTGTCCACAGAAAAATTCTTAAGGCCAAATAAATGGTCAAAATCTACTAAATCATCCCCTGGAGTAGTACTAGTAGCTAAAATGCCTCAAATCTTGACCTGGTTGTATATTAAACATCCTTGAATTCAGAGTACAAGATTGACATCCCTCAACTTCAGGATACAACCACAATGGTACTCTACATTGTTTTAGGTGATAACAGTACTCAAGTATGTACTACACAACTAGAGTATGTAACAATGGGGAATCTTATATGATACTTGTCATGTTTGATTTTCATTTAAGCTTTACACAGCAAATACATTTCAATAAAGGCAGTACTGACCTGGGCACCACTCCCATATCGTGGGAAAAAATGTAAACATTTGCAATGACCCAAGTCATAACTGAATTGATTTGGTTGATTTTTGTTTAATTGGTGTTTATCGTCGTACTCAAGGGTATTTCACTTATATGATGACGGACAGAAATACAGAACATCACAAACAAATCTGCTTCCTGTTACCCTTTAGATCTGCGAACACCAGGGGCCGGTTGCTCAAAACCAAGATTAGTCCTAATAGCAGATTAAATCACTAATCTAGGATTAGAAATAGGCCTTCAACATGGAGTGACGTCATCTAATCTAGGATTAAAATTAATAGTGCTTTGAACAACTGGCCCCGGGAATACAAACAATCGTAGTCTGGATATTTTACGACACCACGCCACAACTGAATGTCTTTGTGAGTTACAAATTCTTAAGTTTTAGGAATCCAACCCAAATTTTAGTGAAGATTTATGTTGCAGTAACGTTATTATTTTGTTACTGTACAACGTTACCAATATATAGCTGGTATATAACATTGCAACTGCGTTGTTTGTGTGCCTGGAATTATTTGTAGCATATAAACTGAGTAAAACTTGACAGTATTTTCGTCTTTTAGATTGTCTTTCTAAAAGACACAAAAATTATTCATTGAGTAAAACTTGTTTATGATAATTTGACGATTTAATACATATAATTCAAGGAAACATTCCAGGCTGATAACTAATTAAAGATAAATAACTATACACTTCAACCAACAATACTTATGTAAATTTGCATGGAGACAAGTTATAGAATTGTTAATTTAGTTTGTAAAATAGATTTTAGTATTTCTATTTTGAATAAATCAAAATTAATACATACTCTTATTATAATCTGGCCCAAGGGATCATATTCGTACACAAGTACTTAAAGATTAAGATTTTGTACTGGTACCTAAATACTGTAGCAGAAACAATACGCATCCCTAGTACATCTTAACGAGTTCCTGAGTTTGATACTTACTCCATCCCTGCTTGACAAATGGCACTCCTGTCGGCGGGAGCTTCATTTAGCCCTGTTTCCAGAGACATAGCAGGAAGATGATCTATCCATAATGCCTTCATATTCCATCTTGAAATTATTCTGTTTTTGGCTTTACTAATTGTGGCGTTAAGGGTGGATGACTGCATCCAATGGCCTTGTACATACGAAACAACGGCCACTTTGAGTGCAATATTGACTGACTTTTATAGTTCCATTGCTTTTAATAGCCCACATTGGTTTTGTTCTCTCCCTCACTTTCAATGCAAACCAATATCAGAGGTTGGCAATCAATACTGCTCTAACGCCCGGCAAAAACAATATATATATATATATATATTTGAGTTACCTCCAAATCCACTGATTTACAGGTCAGTCCGTCTTGGAAGAAATGGCGTTTCAATATCTGGGTTAGGGTTTGGTTTAATAGGTTTAGTTTAGTTTTTCTTGACCACGGGGAAAGCAGCAAGGGGATGTACCGGGTCATAAAACCACTACACTGTTTCTTAGGTTGTCAGAAATAGTGGATGGGG
>JAVFBW010163002.1:0-11547 GCA_034783835.1 Mopalia ciliata
TTATCCCCCCCCCCCCCCCCCCCCCACACACACACCCAAATCCAATGTATTTTAAGAATATAAAGACTAGCAAGATAGGTTTTATTGTACAGTTGCTTATTTATATATATACACGATTAATTGGGGTGTAGGCCTACGTTTGTTCATAATATATAGGCCGTTACCGAGCCCATAACAACTCGAGATTAAGATGTTTTTAGGAATTTGTCTCAGAAAATTTATTTATAGAACAGGAGATGCTTCGTCGGTTATAATTAATCTACATTTAAATTCTCTTTTCCAGTGTAGGCCTAATTTCGTTTTGGAAATATAATATCCATCAACGCCGGCGACTATGAAAATTCGGGTTGTCGAGTTTGTGGGGCTACTGTTCCAGGCAGCTTCCTAAGAGAAATGCCATATTTATGGCAAGCCGTTTGATCACTTCTATCTGTATTCTTCATGTGTTGAATTCTTTTCCACATATGTAAAAGTCTTTTCCACATATTTAAAATTAATTATTTATTTTACAAGTGTGACGGAAAAGAATTTTACTTTATAATCCTTTATTCTACATGTGTAGAAATCTTTTTCGCTTATGTAAAATAAAAAGGTGAGTGGAACTCTCTTGTAGATATTTGAAATAAAAGCATAAACGACCTCAATTACAGACTTTTCCCTCACAACCTGTATTTAGCGGCAATTAATGAATTTGCTTAAAAAGTACAATCTGATCGGAAGAACATCCACCATCTGCATTTCACAAAGCATTTGTTATTTTCTAGCGAAGAATAAAATGAGAGAAACTACAATTGTTTAAAAGGCCTCAATTTGCGACCGATTCTGTAGAGAGCATTACTAGCCTACGTCTGATTCTTCGGGAAAATAAAATGTTGTAGACTACAATAAAAGTACTGAATAAGAATAAACACGTCGCCTGATATGAGATTCACTCTTTATTTGGCACCTTAATTGGTATTTGTCATAATAAAATGCACGGTTTTGTATTGTTGGCTGCAGGCTAAAAATATGGGAGTTTTCGACTTGTGGCAGTATGCACTCATTGGCCTTATGTCTTCGCCTTGTTTTGTTGTTGTTATTATCTTGCTACATTTGGCCAATTTTTAAATCAAACGGACTTGGGTCGGGTGCTCTGCTGAGGCTAAACTTGCACAGCGTGTTGAATATATTCGTATCATCTTTACATTCGCCTTAAAAGACTACACAAGACGATAGGAGCACAAATGAAGGTTGAATACAGCCCCTTGGTGTGGGGGAGAAGTAATTTCTCAGTTTTTTGTTAAGTGGAACTCTTTTGTACATATCTAAAATAAAAGTTTATTTTTACGGAAGTGAAATTCTTTTCCACATATATGCGAAATAGTTTTGGTCTTTTATGTTATTTATGTAAAAAAGGATATCACATATGTTGAAAAGATATCTAGATATGTAAAATATATATTTTTTTCCCATATAAGTGAAAATCTTTTCAACATAAGTAAAAAAGAATTTCACATATATGTGGAAACGAATTGTACATAAGTAAAATAAAAGCAAAACTTACTCGACATGTGTAGAAAAAATAAATAAAGGCAGAAGTGATAAAAAGGCTTGCCATAGCTATTGTACTTCTAACATAATCTACTGTATTTACCAAAAAGAAGAAGAAAAAAAAAGGCCTCGGCACTGATGAGGAGAGACCGAACCGAGATTGTACGCTTAAAAACGTATAGGCCCCTACGCCTAAAGGGCGCTTTCGAGTTATTTTACTTCTTGTTCAAAATCATACGATTTTGAATAAAATAAAGCAGTTATTTTTAATATATTTAAATTTAATTTACGTTTGGCTCAGACGCCTTATTTCAATTGACTCTCTTTGGGTTGACCAAACTCATGACGTCACTGAAAAAATCAAAACATTGGAAGCTAAGTGTGTGTTATCTGTCAAATACTATGAAACACAGTCGTTGATTGGCTAAAGTCTGACAACTACTAGCAGTACTTCCGGTTTTTCAATTGTCACTTAATTGAAAAACAGACTTTAATTACAACAGTTTGTATTCCTTCCTGGATAAGAGTAAAATATATTTATTAAAACTGCTGGACGATAATGCTTTAGGAAAATTATTTTCGCTTTTACCGATTTCTCTCTGATCAACCTTATCCACACTGTCGTCCAATCAAATGCGCTCTTTTACACTCACATGGTCAACTCGCTATGTTATTATTTTCATTTATACTGAGCTCGGTGTTGGGGAGAAAATACTTAGTTTTCATCGCCTTCAAATGATTAAATATGATGAACAACCACCATAATAATGTGGGAAACCATCATAATAATGTTGGAAACCATCACACAAAAACTAGATCGGACGTAAGTATTTATTAAACCACCGTGTATGAAAATTTGCTATAGATGCGTGGAAAGAGATACGGTTTGTCGAATGGATGAATGGAAATGATTTAGTCGCTTGGTTGTTCCAGTTTACTGGCTCATCATTATGACAGTCAGTCAAACTAATCGTCAAAGACCAGGTTAGGGTTACCATACTTCCTATAGAAACCAGGAAATTTGTGCATTGTTAAAGTTCATTGAGACAAGAGCTAGAACTATTTAACAGGAAGTCAGTGTGTCTTTGTTCTCCCTTTATAGTTATTAAGCTTAAAATCCGATGTCCATTGTGTTTATCAGGGTAAGTATTAATGCCAATCAAATTTTGTGGGCTATTGCATTTATTAGCAACACGATGCAACTGTGTTTAAGCTAGTTATGCTACATGTACATAAGGCTTCCTAACCACTAGAAATAGCCGAACGATACCATGATTCAGAACTTTATCTTCAAATATGTTAAAATTGTATGGCCTTACCCTGTCATAAACCATCTCGTTTTCTTCCTTAGACACTTTTGGGTTAGGCCCACCCATAAAACTGGTCAATCAACATCCATTTTCATGTCATGATTCAATCATTTCTCCGCAGAACCCCCCTCGCTTTTAAAAGGTCGTCCCGCAGTAAGGTTGAGATTCGGCTGGAACTGCCCTGATGACGTACAGTTAGAAACCGCCTGTTATTAACAAATACATTAGAGTCGAACGAAAATTATCACTGCCTCAACATTCTTGCCAAATTGAAGCTAGTTGTACGACGGAGAGGCGGAGTCACTTGAGTAAGGGCGGGGTCAGCGATGTTTCGATTGGTAGCTGGAAGTGATTGACAGCTCGAAGTGGCGTCATCTACTTGCTGAAGCATATCACATAATCCCCCAATGAGGAACATGGTGGCAATTTGTTTCAAAATGCAGAGAGTGTCACATGAAATGCTTAGCATATAATTTAATTTGCACAAGAGTATATGTTTGGTGTATTGAACACATCGGTGAATATTCAACGAATATGACAAGGTCTTTTTTGGCGAGGTAAGAGGCCATATGGATTCAATATTTTCTGTTATTCAGAGTCATGTCTTATTTCTGTAGTTTTCAGAGGGCTATGCCTTGTATCTCTATATACTGTATAGTTTACTGGATACGAATTCGCATCTATGTTTAAGCCTGCAACCCTTGTGAATTGACCAGCCCTGTAAAAATGACAGTGAGGAATTTCCCTCATAGTTATGGGGTTAAACTAGATCCAGGTATTGTCAATGCAGTACTCTTTAATTATTGACGATACAGCTATATCATGTAGGCCATGGTGGTACAACAGTAGGGAGAAACCCAAGTCACGTGACACATTTCAATCTGTTGATATGGTAGATTGGTCAACATGGCCAAATGTCAATGTTTTTGAACGGAATGGAAGAAGGTAAGATTTGCCTAACAGGTTCTATTCAGAATAACCGATTGATGACAGTTTTTTTCTGTTTGAAAACACCTGCTTTGTCATGTTTTTTCGATGAAAACGAACCTGTGTTGGAGTCATTAAAGAAGATAATGCCTGACCTAGGTAAAACACTCCTGTGCTATAATCAGTCGAGAAGTTCCGTACATGAATACCTATTATAATAAAGCTAAGGAAATATCACATTTATTCCTGCAACCTCCTTTTTTAACTTTTTCGAGCATTTAAACAAGATATGCGCCTTTTGATAGTTGATCAACTCTAAATTCGGTATAACCTCACTTTGAGTTTCTTTCGCTGCCTCAGGCAACAGGCATGCTTGTAAATCCACCAAGGCAAAGTAATGGTGGATTATGAGTTGAGCGATGGTCTGGAATGGCTAAAAAGTGGCATACCGCTCGTTTAAAGGGCACAGAAAGCCAACAAGGTAGGTAGCAAGAATAAATGTTGTATTCCATTTGAATTAGCTTTACTTTAATAGTCTTACACGGACAGAACTTCAAACTTTAAATAAAACTTTCACTTTATCTAATGACAAATTTCATTTTTCTCCACTGAATATAAGGGGCACTCTGGTCAATAGGTCTCCATTTCATATTTCCCAATATTCAAGTCTGTCAGTGTTTTGAACACTTTAACATAAAAACAAATTTAACGATTAATTTAATGTTTTAATTACAATTCATCCTCTTGGACAATGGATGGGATTAAAATAATTGTTTTAACAAATGACACACATGTAATGTTAATGTATTAATAATGTGTTTATTTATCCTAATCATGCAGCATATTGGTATTACAAATACATAATAATTCAATAGGCGAGAGTGACTACAATTAAGATCGTAATTTAGTAGCTGCTTCTAAAAAACTTTCCCAAATTACGAAGCTGTTTTATGTTATGAAAAGTAAAAAGAAGGACATTCCAATAGAAATGTAACAAAATTTAACCCTTAGAAGATGCTATGAATCAGAACTCGAGAATACAGGGTTCAGTTACCATTGGCAAAATCAATATGTCAATAATGTACCTCTTTTCATGAAAATGTATAAACAAGCTTTGTTTGACATTTGTATTAAAAATATAAGGGCAAAAATGGATAATATGTCCAAATGTACTCTCTACAAGCACCTAGTAGTTAGTTTAAGTTTACAATATTACCTACAGAAATCTACTTTGAGAAAATGTCATATATATGTATGTAAGTATGTAAGATATGTCTGATGACCATGTTACCTGTACACAAAGGTTTTGTTTGAAATGTGACTTTAGCACCATTGAAGATTAATATAACTTCATATTAATTTGAGGATAAGTTCAGCTGATTTGACAAAAATCTTTACTTATGTAATGTTAGCCTATAATGTGCGAAAGGTCAAAGCTGGTAACAGAAAAACTCCAGCAAATAACGATAAACCTTGGTGCAATGACACCCGTACAGACACCTACAAATTATATAACAAAATAAAAATAGTTTATGCACAGTAAAAAGCAATTATAAACAAAATTTCACAACCTAATAAGATGTTAAGCACTATGTCCTTTACTTTCAAGATGGAAAAAAATGTTCTCAAAACTGAGTAGGAAAATATTATTTAACCAGGATTGTGTGCAAAGCCCAAACAAACAAACAATCATAGTTGTAAAGACTAAGCCATGATAAGTGTGAGATATGCCAGCTACTAAACTTGTTCCATTTTGTTTTGTAGATATCCCAAGTGTACATAGATGATGAGGCTCCTCTCAATAAGAAACTTCCCAAAGAACTCTTGTTAAGGTAATGGATTTTATTAGACTTCTTTTGTGGAAATATATTTTATAATCTAATAAGTTATGATACATAAATCTAAAACAGTTTTTTCCTTTATAAATACTCAATATTTTCCGGAGAAACTCCATCCAGTATTATATTTGCTTATGAAAGCACGATATGACATCAAGTTTTCAATATTTTGTGAGGGATGTCTGTTGTATCTTCTGATGAGCCAGGCTTGTCTTTATTATAGTGCTGTTGAGGGCGATTTCCTTCACTTCATAACAGCCTAATGTATAGCATTTTAACAAAGCTACTTTAAACTGGTTTCTTTCCAATTAAAGGATAGGCTAGTCTGTATTTTTGTATTATTTAACATTTAGCATTGATTACATGTAATCGTTTTACATTAACTTCACTACTACTTTACAAAAAGCCAATATGGTTCACTTAAAAATATTCATAAAAAAATTTACGTTTTATTTTTAAATCCTGATTAGTTTCTCAAAATTATAATTGTAGGATATTTTCCTTCCTGGATGTGGTAACTCTTTGTAGATGTGCTCAAGTTTCGAAGGTAAGCATGTAAATGTCCATTCATGTTAAATACAACCATAACAAAATGTGAATAGAAAGAAAACTTATTATTTGTATCATTAAAATGATTTGGCCCAAGTAAATACTATGTTTGTTCTGAGAGAAAACATTGATATTTGTCTCAAAGAAGCTTCTTGGTGATCAAAGACTTATGCCGACACACATCCCTTACAAAAAAAAAACCTAGAGAATCCTTTAGTTTTTTCTATGGAATCCTATATTCTTGAATTGATTTTTACGAAGTTTATAAGTTACTTTATGAATTTCACCTGTGGTTTTCCTTTCAGTATTGGAACCTATTAGCCTTAGATGGAAGTAACTGGCAAAGAGTTGATCTTTTTTCTTTCCAGCGAGATGTTGAGGTGTGTGTGTTATTTTTTAAAATTTCCTTACCATTCTCAAATTTAGGTATTTTATGTATTTATATTCATACTATATAGACTGTGTTTGAAAGAATTTAGGCCTACATGTGAATAAAATGAAGATACAATAAAGAGTTTTGTACCCTGATGTTTAATGTGCAGCACTTGATTTCTTCTCGTGCCTTGTATTGTAAATTATACACACCTTTGACAATGTAGGACTTTTCTTCTTGTCATATTTTGTTGCCAGTGTTTTTTGAGAGCAACTATTTCATCAAGTTCCCCATGTAATGTTACAGTAACTGGTAATTTTACAGCAACAACTGATCCATCAAGTTGCCCATGTAATGTCACGGCTCGAAAAAACCCCCATCTAGAAGTCTCCCTCTAGTGAGTGTTGGGTGAACCCCAAACACGCACATTAAGTTCACTATCTGGTCGGAAATGAATCCAAATCATACATTTCACCATACGTTACCATACTTATTGTTGTATTGCTTTGGGTGTGAGCTGTAGAATGGAGGACAATAAGAACATGTATGACGGAATCAAGTGCATTGTTCTGATTTCTGTCAATTTTAAAATATCCCCCTATATTTTTTATTTTAGTCAAATCCCATGTGTACATATACAGTATTATAGAATGTGTGAAAGAGTCAAACGTACGCATTTGTATTCTAGATGTGGATTCAAACACACAGAGGATATTTGCAAATATGCGAGTTTAAACCAATCGAATGAAGCAAAAACTGTTCCTCTGAGGTCCGTGCTATAGGCCATTTTATACCAATGAAAAAACATGAGTTATTCTGCTAGGCTCTTAAGATCGAGAAACGGAAAACTGGATCAACCAATGAAATCAAAGTTGTTCTCTCTAAGGTCTGTGCTTTTTACTCGTACAGTAGTATTTCTCGAAATAGACGGACTTCAACTAGCAGGGTGTTTGTAAATGTTTGTAACTTTAAGTTCTTTAAGTGGCATTTAGAAGCTGGGTAACATAAAACTATTAGAACGGAAATATTAGTTTTACTATGAAACTTTAAAACCGTTTATTATGCAAGGTTGCCACGTGTACAATAATATTCTTACTACCGGGTATCTATAATTCTTTAGGGTAAAGCCGGGAACACACCTGCGAATTCTAAGCTCCAAATCTGATTGACATAGTCTAGGCCGACTTTACACACACACACTTGGCAATTGATCCAGCAAACCGTAGTTCTTTTCCCATAAAATTTTAAAAAGCCATGTCATGTCCAATTTGTCCAATATGGCTGCTGACAAGAAAAACAGAAATGTATTTACTCAGCAAAAGAAGATTAAGACGTAGACTCTGATAGGAGAACAGAAATAATTTCGCCCAGACTTCATTCGTGGAAGTTGTCATTTCGGAAAGGTTTATCAGTCTTTACTTGGTTGCCTGTTCACGTTTCCCACTAAAATTCTGTTTTCTCTTGTCCTTTTGTTTGTCGTATGGTATGAAAATATGAAAACATAAAGATCTTTAACTTGCTTAAATACTGTCCATATGCTCAATGAACTTCAACCGCGCCCGCTCGTTGGGTAACGATAAAACTCATTTGAGCGACCAATCGTTCAAATGATTGGTAATGTTTAACAGTGCCATCATTATTTGTAAAAATAAGAAAAAGAAATATATCTTTTATCATAATCAATGACGAGGAAAATATATAGCACAACGAATACACGTATCATTAAATTGTTAAAACTATATCAAGTCAGTGCATCTGTAGGTCTATACAGCAGAAGCGCTGACTGCAGAGAGAACTGTTTGTTTTTCATTGGCTAATGAAAATTTGGATTTTGGGAGCAGTGGCACATGCTGTGACACAAGGAACTTGGCCGAACAGTTGTAGCAGGCTGGTATCAGGCATATGATTATAAAGGTTTAGTTCCGTAGACAACCAAGATATTGTTTTATAGCAACATCTTTGAAATTCATCCTACTTTTTAACTTTCAATGGTATAGAAATTTTTTTTTTCTCTCTCTCTCGAAATTTCCCGCGAGAGTCGTAACTTTCCCGGCAATGACATTCCCTTCTGTTTCGAGCCTTGGTCACTGGTAATTTTAGAGCAACAACTAATCCATCAAGTTGCCCATGTAATGTTACTGGTAATTTTAGAGCAACAACTGATCCATCAAGTTTCCCATGTTATTTCACTGGTAACTTTAGAGCAACATCTGATCCATCAAATTGCCCATGTAATGTCACCAGTAATTTTAGAGCAACAAGTCATGACTGTCATAATAGTGAAGTTACTGTAGCAAATCAGGTGCTAAACTGCAATTTACATGTCTTCATCACCACGCAGAGTTAATCCAGTCATTTACAGGGCAAACAAAGCACAGCAAAAAGTTATCCAAATGAAGCCAGTTGGGTTTCATTATTGTGAACTTTCAATGCGGTCAACAACATAAGCTAAATATTTCCCTCTGTTTATCAATCTCTGTTGTACTTTTAGTTAGTAAACAATTTGGGTTTTTTTCCCTCAAATTTATGTCATAAGTGAACCAAAACATGATTCATACTTAAATATACTTAGATTATGTGTAGCTATAGCTTGGAGTTTAGCTACATGTAGTTCCAGAAGTCTATCAAGTAGAAGTATGAAACCAGCCATTACCCAGTCCCAACGGCATTGTGACTTTCTGTGGACTTTAATAGTGCCATATGACTCATTGCGTAAGATATGGGGGATTTCATTCATTTCACGCAGTTTGAATTTCAGGATCCACTGATGCATTATGGGTAAAATATAACATTTGAAAAGCGGTAGAAACAGCGTAAGCATGATATACCCATGATTCCACATCCAATTCATGTCCTTCGAGGTTTCTCTATGTCTTGCCAGGGGGCGCTTTTAAACAATCAGCGCTGGTCTGCTCACATTGCCGTTGAGACTGGGTAATGGCTGGTTTCGTACTTCTACTTGATAGACTTCTGGTAGTACATATGCTGTAGACATCATGTATAGGCCTATATGGCCTTCGTTTGCGAACCGTGATTGTTTACGTGAATTTTCGTTTGCGTATACTGCACGTAACCTGATCAATCCTACGTGTGAAAACATAAGGCCTGAACTAATGCGTCAAGGTGCCTCTGTGGTGCCACTTGTTAAAACAGTGGCAACAACTAATCTATCAAGGTGCCCCTGTGGTATCACTTGTAAAATATTTACAACCACTAATCTATCAAGGTGCCCCTGTATTGTCGCTTGTAAAGATATTTGCAGCCTACTAATCTATCAAGGTGCCCCTGTGATGTCGCCCCGTGAGGGATCGGGTGGGCCATGGCCCTGCAGAATACTTCTTCGGCTTCCTCGGTGGATCGTAAGAGGCGAGAAAAGAGGTTGCTTTCTGTTTCACTGGTGTTCGCAGAGCTAAACGGTAACGGGAAGCAGATTTGTTTGTGATGTCCTATATTTGTGTCCGTCGTCATATAAGTGAAATACCCTTGAGTACGACGTTTAACACCAATCAATCAAACAATCTGGATGTATGTATTTTTACTGGCAAGGGCCCTCTGGCTAAGGGTACTTTGTTTGAAGAGAAGCAATCTTGTCTCGGCACTCGAGGAAAATTAACTTTTCCGCATTGAAATAATCTATTGCGTAAACTGCGAAGCCAAACTGTTTGTTTTGAATGTACTTAGAATTTCCTAATACACAACATTTTTAAAACAATAAATTTCCTTGGGATATTGTATAATTTGTATTTCTGTAAGAACATTTGATAAGGAATTTATTTTGTTTTATATTTATAATTACAGCAACAACCATATTCCACAATGGTTGTCCCCCAACCACAGGCTGTGTATGTAGCTGCATCTCAACCATACCCTCAATACCAGCAGACAGTAAGTCCTCTGCCATCAAAGTACACTACTTGCTTTATTAACAGTTACCCTAGACAAAACATCACATGACTTTTAAAAAGATAACGCATTGGTTGATCGCCTGTAACGCGAGAAAGTATGATAAACGCCAATTGTGCACCTGAGTTTCTCAGTTAAAGTAAGGATGTAAATCCAGCTTGATACACAACAGCTGAAGCCATAAACTAGCTTGTCTTTTCTAGTTTTGTCATGTTTTTTATTTTCACATATATTAGACCTGCGGCCATGGTTTAGTGGTTGCGAGTGCACTTCCTAAACTGAAACTGCTTTGATTTACCGTTCACTGGATTGAGTCCGCCTGATGACCATCAGGTATATAAGCCAGTCACATGTTGTGGCTCCTGCAATCACGGGGGTGGTTTTTACAAGGTTTCCTCCTGGTTTTCCACCATAATAATGGTAGGTGCAGTGAAGTGAACAATCCGTCTTAAATAAAATACCCTTGAGTATGACATTAAACCCCAATCAAATACCTTAAATTATTATTATTAATTTATATGGATCCGTCTACTTTTCAGACTGCTACCAGCCCCCAGTGGTCTACTCCTGGTGGTCAGTGGAGATGGGCTCCTCAGGTTGGAGACTACAAATTACTCCCATATGTAAGTTTCCTATAGTAATTCAAATCGAGGCTTTTGTTTCTCCCAACTTTACACCATGTACATACTATGAGATATTTGAAGAAATTTGTCCTGGTTCTTTTCTCAAATTGATTGGCCCGAGGCCGTGGCTTAGTGGTAGTGAGTGCGCTTCCTGAACTGAACATGCTTCAATTTACCATTCACGGGTTCGAGTCCTCCTTTCGACCATCAGGTATATGAGCGAGTCCCATGTTGTGGCTCTGGCAATCCCAAGGGTGGTTTTTCGAGGCTTCTTCTCGGTTTTCCACCGAAATAAGGATGTGTAAAGTGGACAATCCGTCATATAAGTGAGATACCGTTGAGTATGACGTTAACTCATTCAGTACCATTGCGCCATATGGCGTCATTTTTTTACTGCTGCCTCAGCCCCATTGCTCTGTATGGCGACACGATATCTCGCCATGTTTTCCCCAATGACGCCATATGGCGCATATAAACCAACAGTTTATTGGTTG
>JAVFBW010163013.1:0-11547 GCA_034783835.1 Mopalia ciliata
ACAATTTTTTAATCAAAACATTTCCCTGTATATAAAATAAGATAGATTGATGGTAATTCACATACACTTGATAAAGAGACTAGTTACTGTGTTGAAACGTCGTGAGAAATATTAAAGAAGTTTGACATCCATAAAAATGTGTTATCACTTGTTTTGTCTTTCATGTTTAATTGCAAAAGTTGACTAGCTAATTTACTCAGTGATATAACTTGATAGATTTAAAAACTTCGAAACTACCCGTGATCGAAACTGCCACCATCGTTTTTTTTAAGGCCAAATTTGGGTAATATTTGTTTTGGCATTCTTTTGAGAGAAAATAGCATTGTATGTTTTTTACATCACATATCAATGTATTTTAATTCTAAATGCTGATTAAAAATAATGTGTCGGCGCACTATTTGTTGTATCAGAGTTGGTTCTAAATAATAAAGATAAAACAACAGTTTCCTGTTCCAAAATCGAAATAACGAATTACAAAAATAAACCTCTGTCAGGAGGCCACCACCAACGTTTATTATTTAATAACAATGTGCAAGAGGAGATATCAATTATATAAAAAAAACGTCGGCCTTTAAGCGTTGTACTCCATATTTATTCTCAGCATATAATAAAAAGGTTAGCATTTATTATATCCATTTCCAATCCATTTATCTTTATTGATTGTTTTTTGGATTTATTGATGTATATTTCATTTATCGATACCAATATTTCGTTTATGGACATAATGGGCATAATAAATGAAGACGAAAACTGTGCACCGGTTAATTAACTTAAATTAGTTTCTTCCTTGAAGCTGTGTAGAAATAATCACAGAGGGCCCATCATGTCCAATGCACAATTTTTTCAATAAAATTCGAATAAATACGAATTCCATCAATACAAGTTAACTTCCATCATGCATTACGTATATCTGTGTATATCAATCACTGAAAAACTACTACATGTATATCTTTGCAAATGTATTGTATTAATGTGTCGAATCGTAACAGTCTTTAACCAATGAATGCCCTGTAAAGATGCTTATAATATTACGTCCGAACGATATTAGAAATAACCGTCTTATCTGTATTCAAATGTATGTTTTGTTATTATTTATTTACACCAAAGTTTCTAAACCGGTTTAAAATGTATTGTATTATTTCTTCAATGCAATTTGTACAATTAACCACACCATAATAGATGAAAATTGCCAATACTATATGTTGTTATTCATGCCAGTTGTTGTATCGTTCTTTGCTAAAGATAAATAAATAAATGAGACATATTCTGTGAAAAATGAGTATTTTGTTCTTTATGTAAGTACTTGCTGCTGTGCTTACATTATCAGCCGACGAAATGATATTTCCGGTTGAGCTTTATAGCAAATAAATGGAGAGGGGGCTTCAGATGCTAAGGCTGGGAAATCCCCTAGCGAGCAGCAATCTGTTACTATTTATAGATATGTCAGCTTGAAGCGCTTAATTGAAATAAAGTTCAAAACACAAGGTTAATAAAAGTTTTGTAAAACTGTGCTAAAATTACAGCTAAAAGGGCCGATTTTAGATATAAGTTGGCTATCAATTACCCTGTGCACTTTTTGGACTCAAATTTAATTCCAAAATATTTACATAGAAAGAAAGAAATTAGTATCAGAGAAAACATTATCGGATATTCGTGAATGGCAAGTGGCCTGGTAAGAATATTTCAACTAGATCTTGTTTGACTAAAAAATCTGCGATAGCAGGAACAAATAAAATCAATATTATACAATTGTGCAACTTGTCACTATCTATTGTAGTGTGAACTGGTTGATTGTCTTGGACTACACATTTTCTGCTGTTGTCCAGCAAGCATACGTGTGTTCAAATACGTGTTTTTACAGATAAAATGTTATTTTACGGAATGGTCAACAAACTAATCTTTAAGTTATTAAATTCCCGTACTAACCAGACCCTAGCCTATTGTTAAAGAGCTATAGTTGATGAGATCTATGCCAATAACGCTTCGAGTCCTGACGGTCTATCACGTGAGGTCTATCACGTGGACACCATAAATTCGAATTATCTGAACTGTCATTTCATTTTTCCCATGCTATGTTCCGCTTTTAGTATCTGGCGAAACAGCTCACTGATGTAAAAATCATCCGTATGTTAACAACAAAATCCGGAGATATTACTCAAACTGACAATTAAAGAGTAATAGCGCTGGCAACTTACACACCAAAAATGGTTCATACTCCCAGCCCAGACATCCCACTGATCAGCGCATATATGTTTTGAAAGAGGTTCGTCAGTTTTACCGTAACCATGGAAGTCCTGTTTTTCTATATTTTGTGGACGTCTTAAAAACATTTGACAGAGTCAATCATTTGAAATTATTAAAAAAACTTACTTGATTTCCTTGACTGTGAACTTCTTATTAACATGTAAAATTCATATATCCTAGGAACAGTGTGCAGCAATTGTGTCTAAAATGGGGCTTAGTAATACCTGATTACTTCAATATATCCAGTTGGGTTCGACAAGGGGGAATCTTATCAGCTTCTCTTGTCCCAATCCACTCACATGCTCTTGATGTAGCATTGTCCGAATCTAATAAGGGATTAGAGTATGTTTCAGTTCAGCATAATATCCTAAATAATGTTGACAAAACGCTCTGCGTGCTCATCCGATGCACCAGGTAAAACCGTTTTACTTCTCCGTATGTATACTTGTGGTACAATGTTAGAATACGTATATAAAAGTGTATTACCATTTCTTTTATCATTATAAAAAACATTTGGTGTTTTTGTAAGGATGTACAGATAGTTTTAAGTATATATTTACAGAAAAAGGTATCTGCTAACAAAAATTTACATTATACTTTAGGTTTATCGCCGGAAATACGCGTTTTATACCATTTTCGTTAACTTTTAATTCTATAATCGGCAAACTCTGTAGCAGTAAATTCAATGTTGGAAATAATGCAAATTTGAAAGATCTTTTGAAATTTGAAAGTAAATTAAGGAAATGTAAATTGTACGAAAAGGATATTATGTGTGTTTTAGATGAAATATGTGTTATATAGAAGTAAAATGATAATGCAAAAATGGACAAGGACAAATTGGAATCTTGTATATGTGTAAAAGTAATATTGATATATTGTGAGGTATGTAAATGACTTCAAATGTGGTAGGCCTACCAGTGGTGTGTAAAGTATTTTGTTCAAAGATTATTGTTGTAGTATTTACTGATGTGATGATTGGCGTTATTATATTTGAGCGACTCTGAAAAATATTGAAATAGTGTGTAACGATTCATGTAAGTGTTTTAAACACAACCAATACTATTGTAATGCTAGATTCGTGTTTTCCATTAATACAATTCTTGATTTGATTTATTTTTGTACCTCTCAAGACATTTAACAAAATAAACATTTACATAATATTATGTGTTAACGCCCCTTAAATAGGCGAGAAAAAAGTCTAACAGACTTGTACTAACGTATATACATTAAACCGTGGAGAATACGTGGAGAATAAATAATCAAATCTCTTACGGAGCGCAACTATCTTAAATCGAAGAGTATATCTCTTATATATTAATATATGTAAAGTGCATATTTTTTGTTTTTGTTTTGTCGAGATCAGTTTTGGCCAGATTCTACACTAAGCTATTTTAAGTTTTAATCGGAAAATTTAACTTTCTCAGAACACCGTATTACGAAACTGTCCACCCCTTACATTTTGTGACGGGTCTTAACTGCTGAGTTATAAATTTACACGCGTTCATAAACAGCTTTATACTTAACAAATATAGTAGAGTGTACAGTAGTATATCAGGTAAGATATTGCACGCTTGATGGGAGATGCCCTTAGTTTTACAGAAGTACACAATTAACCGACAACAGGGCTTATATCATTAATTTTTAAGCGACTGATGTAGACGGAAGTCATTTGTTTATGTTTCATTGACTGGTAGGCCTACAGTGGAAGCTGCTCATTAATACTGGTCATGACATCAGATATAGAACACATATATATAGGTCAGAAGCAATGAAAAAAATAGTTTCGTCTACGATTTGTCTAAAATGTCATAAAACATATTTTTAGTCATAAAAACAGACTTCGATGGGAGAACAGAAGTATTTGGAAAATAATTTCGCCAAGACTTTATTCGTGGATGTTGCCATTTTGAGTGTCATGTGAGAAGACCTCGAATTCAGATTGGTGTAACAGCATCCATTCGCGCCACTGTAGTCGCTCACATGGACGGTCACTTCGGCGATCATTCGCTGGCGATTAAAATCGGCCGATAATATCGAACATGTTTGATCCGAGCGACTAGTCGGCCGAGGGGCTTCGGCGATCATAATCGCTGTCGCTGGCCTGAACACACGTGGTGATGTTTTCAGGTATTGGGCCCCCGCATAAGACATAGTTGATACTGTACAACAACCTGTCATACCCACTTTTTCCCCAGTTGGGTATCACTGAGAAAAAAACTTGTTTATTTATTTGTTTAGTTTTGGTGCTTAAACAAAATGAAAACGTTCTCCCGTTCTTTGTTTCTCATCGTCTGCTTTGATTGGATTTGACCACTGGTATACCGCTTGTGTGGATGATATCGTACAAGCCCAAAGTTCTACAAAGAAATCCATTTGTTTAGAAAAAAAATGAATGGGGTGAGTGCTTTAATTTCCGGGCTGAGGATATCACCCGATAAGGCTTCGTGCTTGATGTTATTTGACCGCAGCAGCTGATCACGAAACTATCATATCTGTCTTCCGTAATTATCGTATGTGTTGCAATGTATGAAATGAAAAAACCAAGAACTTTAAAATAATAACAATATCTATATTCCGTCCGTCCACACAGTGACACAGAGCCCCGGTGCTTAGATGGGCTGGATTCTGCCGCTTTTACTCAAGAAAGTCAACCACATCGCTTATATACCTAGTCAAGGCTTTATACCTCCACAATATGAAGACTTCATGCGCCATTCAAACTAAGTGAGTAACTAGCCTCATCTTTCCCGATTAAAAGACGACATGAAATAAGCTCGCAATGGACTGTAACCAATGGGAAATTTAAATTATTTGTTTAAG
Organism: Mopalia ciliata; assembly: GCA_034783835.1. Lineage (NCBI taxonomy): Eukaryota > Metazoa > Mollusca > Polyplacophora > Chitonida > Mopaliidae > Mopalia > Mopalia ciliata. The sequence continues at coordinate 5,065 of JAVFBW010163013.1, forward strand.
GCCATTAATTATTTCGAGTGTGCTAGATGTATCTTTATTTAATAAAAGGGATATAACTCTAGCTGACAGGTCCACATACTTTTTTCCTGTTAGCAAAACGTTCACACACTTTCAAGCTCGAAAACGAACAGTTGAGATAAATGAGATTTTAAATATTTTTCTTTCTCTGAATTCGTCGCAAATGGAACGCTAGATAAATTGTGAAAAGAATCAATTTCTTAAACGAAACCACCGTTAGGAAATATTTTGGAAATAAACCTAAGCAGCCATTAAATGAGTATTTCGAGCATGCTAGATGTGCCTTTATTTCAATAAAGGGGTATAACTCTAGCATACATGTTCACATACTTTTTTAATTGCAGTCAAACCGTTGTAGAAATAATTTTTGGAAGATGACCCCAAAAGATTAAACTTTTAAACAGGTGGGTAAATTGCGCTTTGTCTTGTTTCAGCTGCAAACCGGTTTTGTTGCGCGGTGTCGGAGACAACCTGCAACATGTTCAAGTCAATGTATACATAACAAATTGTTGGTTATAGATCGAAAACTTCCTGTTTATCTTGGAGTAACGGTTTGACTAGCAGTAATTTACTGGTTCAACTTATTTATTTATATTCTAGTTTAATTTTATACTTCAGTTGAATTGCACGTTTAAAGCTACGGTAATATACAGTAACGATTACCAATGCAATCGCCTATCGCTATCCGTGATAAACCATAGAACCATTCTTGCTTTGTTCTTGTTGTTTTTCCCCCTCAAACACATGCATCCAAAATACATTCGGCTTCTATGTATTTAAACGTTTGTAACACGCAGATTTCCTGTTAACAATACATTCACAGACTTTCAAGTCCGAAAGCGAACGTTTGAGATAAATGCGAGATTTAACTATTTTGCTCTATATCTCTACATTCAACGCAAATGTAACGCTATATAAATTGTAAAAAAATATAATTTCTTAGACCAAACGACTGCACGAACTATTAGGGAATAAACACTAATGCATTAATAAACTTCAAAGCGTATCATGAATAAAGCATAATAAGCTTGTATTTAAAGTTCTAGAATTTATCTATATATCGGCGGTGCAAAACATGTTTTAAAAGATCAATACATATCTTAAAACATTAATATAGAATTAAGGCATTTGTACAAATCAAGGGTTAGGTTTCAAACAAAATAAATTCTTATGAGCCGATTTCAATTTATTTTATTAGTGTAAGACTTACATATTTACTTTAAGGGCGTTCTACAGTCATTGACTTTTTACGGTCTAAGATTTGTTCCCGCCCAAGATTCACGTGGTCTATCCAATCTGCACGTGACCACATACACACTGATAACTGAGTCCCATCCAAACCAAATACTGTAACTCGAGGTAAAGACTGATTATTTATGTGGGTCAGTGGATCAGTCGCTGGGTGTCGGTGAAAGTTTCAGAGTAGACGGACAAAAGAAGAAGTCGGTTAACGTGGTCAACTGAATCTTGGACAGGCTGCATGACTGGTAGTCTTGGTTGAAAACAAAAACGAATATTTAATACACATATTGATGTAAGTCTTGTAACTTGATAAGCCAATTGTGTATGAAAAAACTGTATTCTTGAACACAATAAATATTTTTTGTACAATGTTTTTAAGTATGTATTAGTTTTTGTTACATTCAGAAAAACATGTACTTCTTAGAATAAAATGTACGAGTCGTGAGCTTTTTCAGTTTTCGCGTGCCCTAGTGATTTCCCTCTGGTTAAGGGAAGTTTGTTTGAAGAGTATCAGGGCTATCTTTAATTAGCATTGGAGGAAGATTAATTTTCCAACATTATCATCTTGGTTGTGTTAGCGTCGATTATTGGTGGAATACCTCGCCATCATATAATGACATACCCTTAAGCGCCGCTTAAAACATAAATAAATCAATCAATCAATAAATCAAGCCATAGTAATTTAGATATTTCGTTAATTAGCACTGGAGAAAGATTTACTTTCCAACATTATCCAAAACACTTCTCATCATGTTTGTGCTAGTGTCGAATATTATTGGAATACCTCGCTATCATCATATAATGAAATACCCTTAAGCACGTCGTAAAACAGAAATCAATCAATCAATCGAACAAGCCATAGTGGCGTAGATATGTTGAATATAAACTGGTCAGTCATTAGGCTGAGGCCGCATATCTCTATAGATGTTGTGAACGTTTAAAGTAATAACAGCCTTGCAGTTCGCATGGAGCTTAAGTTTAATATTTGTTTGTTTGTTTGATTGAGGTTTAACGTGGTATTTATATGAGGACGAATTGTCCATTTCATACTGCCCCTAGCCTTATTACGCTGAAAAACTTTTAAATTTTGTTCATTTTTGAAAAAATGAAGTCTGCATGGAGCAACAATTTTGCTGAAGTCGTGTAAAGATGTCTACCTTAAAAGTTAGGATTAACACTATAGACCAACTTTACCCTCTACCTAATATGTATTTGTTTATTCACATTCACAATACATCTGCCAGTCAATCTATTAAAAAAAGACCTATACAATTGAGCTACAAAGACTCTAGGTTAAATAAGTCCCGAATTTAAATCAAGTGAAGACGGAGATTTTATCTCTACATACAGCACGGACATCGGGACGCTAATACATCATATTTTGGATCTAGATATTGCTCCGAATTGGTTTTTGTTTGAGTAATTCCGAAAGCCTGGTTTGGCAAATATATTTTGAATAAATGAAAGTTATGTGCTTATTCATTACATGTTCTTTAGTAATGTTCTGTACCAAACTGTCACACCGGTTTATTGGCTGGATGTTTACATCTTACTTGCGGTTTCACTTACACTAAAAGCACGATAGTGTAAGGGTCATTGTTCTATATGCCATCAACTGTCTTCGTGTTTTGATTTAAATAAACTTTAAACATCTTGAAATTATGGTGCCATCGTACATGAAGGCCCAAACAGGCTTCCGTATCATGTGTACAATTCCATGACGAGCACTGGCTAATGATAACTAGGTAAAGTTGAATAAAATGGCTTAACGTACATCGGTTTCATTGAAATACTGAGTTGAACACAGTTTATCTGTTACAGAGTGTGGTGTAGAATTAGTTCTGAATCCCTTATTAACTCTACAAGCCGGGTCAGAGTGTTTAGACCTGTATATATGAAAATAATTTATATTTAGAATGTTTCGACACGAAGTAGCTGAACAAGGCTGAATAGCGCTACGCATGTACCAAAAACACTCCAGTCCTCTCCACCGCCGATTTCATCAGGCTTTACAGCCGATTCATTTTTATTCCAGTTAATACAAACCTCTATGGTTTAAGTAAAAGCGAAATAAACATATGCATTAGCTTACAGCAAACAAAAAATATTTAAAAACTTTTCCGTATTTAAAGGTGTATGTCAGAATTGTATATCCTTCCTCGCCTTAGAGATAGATTTACAGGAATTTAAATTTGTAATACTAAAACTCGATTTTGGAAGGAAACAGGATTTTGAAAAAGAGGTGCTTTCTTTCTAGTCAACTTCTCTAGTCAAGAGTTTTATTCCGAGCTACTCTGCATTACAACCCCTGCTAGTAAAAAATAACAGCGATAGTCAATAATAAAAGTGCAAAGTGTTGTCGAAAAAGGGATATGTACGGGATATGTTTTTCGTCGAAAAAAGGATATGTACGGGATATGTTTTTCGTCGAAAAAAGGATATGTTCGGGATATTCAACCGATAGTTTTGTATATTTACCCACTCTACAGACACCAACTCTCCATATATACGTCATTAGTGCTTTACAAAGTTAAACAAATTGTCAAAACTAGAGTATAACATTCAACATACATGTATATTATAGAGAAACTTGGTAATTTTACCGGATAGAGGGCGTAGCTGTTGACAGTTGTTCTATGTATTTGCTATTAATCTGCCAAAGGTTGTAATGCAGACTAGCTGGGAATAAAACTATTGGCTACTGAAGTTGCTTTTTAGTTGGCCTACCTGTGGGTTACTCCCCGCGATTCACTCGGGATGCCCTTTGTCAGTCCAAGCATTCCGTTCACGCGTATTACCAGGGCCAACTCGGGCGTGACACTTTTTCGTTTCGGTCACCGCCTCCCCCCCCCCCCCCCCCCCCAAATCCCAGTGCAGCTTCAGGGCAGGGGAATCACTTGATCATCATGGCAGATAGCACTTCAGAAAAGCCAACTGACAAACTGTTATTTTAATTTTATTCACGCTTGATTCACAATCCAAAAATCATCTATGAAGTTCGGAATTCAGATTAGGTATCATATAGAAAGAATACGTCGGTATGCTACTTAATCATGCTGTTCTATATTTTGTATTTTGTAGCAATCATGTATAAAACGCATTTACATTTTCAAAATGTGCTATTTATACCGATATATATATATTTATATTTTTTGAATAAACGAAGAGAGATGACCTTCATCAAATAAAATCAAATCAAACCAAACTTTACTTGATGTGGGCGGTTAACAAGGATAAACATTAACCACAAGGGGACAATAATCGCAATATCGTGAAAATACGACAATATTAAAATATACAGATTATGGCATGTATTGTAATAACAAATTTTAATGACAATAAAATTAATACAATGAAAACCAAATAAACAGTAAATATACTATATAAATTATTAGTGTAGGTCATCAAATAGAGAGAGTATCACAGTAGCGCTTATAACAACTCTTCACACAAAGAGCAAGTACAGCCGTACCAGTCTTGTAAAAGGGCTTTCAATTCAGCTAGACAGTAAACATTTTGCCTTTCAGTAAGAAGATGGTTTCAAAGCTCGACCAATTGGTAACCCAAGGACTTATAACCGTATACTGCTGTGTACGATAACGCGGAATATAACAAATATGATGCTATAGTTCTCTTTTCTCTAAATTCAATTGGATAAGAGACGCATTCGTATCTAGTACAGCTCCGGCGTACAGGTGAGTGTGACTGTAGACGGACCACAAACTCGGCGAAAGCATATACTTTAACACTCTATATCAAGTATGCAGCCCTGTACCTATCAAAGCGTTCTGTTGTTTTGATCGGGAGGGGTATATCCTTTCCTTCCTTATTATTCTCTCCACCCCTGCCTCGTATTTAAGTTGCTGTTAATTAACGTAGATTTTCGATCTTGACTTATACGACCTTAGTTCAGAATTGCTATGTGAAACAGGGGTTTCAAATTAACGTAACGGTCATATTTCAGTTTTAAGGATTCAGATCAAGAAGCTTAGATAGTTTTGTGGAACGGGCTCTGGTGTAGTAGTTATTGTGCGGCGCGAGCTAGTTTGTAAGTTACGTCCCCTGACACGAACTCATTTGAATATTGTCCGGGAGATACTGTTGAGTTACAGAGGCCTATAGCCAGCTGTTTGTTCTGTAACAATCAGGAAGAATAGGAACAGTTCCTATACGGTCTTAAACAATTCGGTCTATATGTAACGACGCTTCGATGTCGGTTTGTCGTTTCAAATCATGTGGCAGAAAACAAGCAATATCGCTATATGACATGAAAATCATTTATAAATTTTCGCGATCAGAAAACCTATAAAATAGAACAATATATCCCAAAGGCCGATATGTTGTGATATTTATTGGAGGATGTCCACATTTTGCAGCGTTATAAATAGTTCCGGACCGATTGGAGACATTTTCAAACCCAACTTATACTTTATTTAACTGTTATACACTTCAAAATAGGATTTTTTTAGTTTGGAAAGCACTTAATGTTAGTCTTCCTCTTTCTGCATATACAATTTCAATAAACAATTCCTTTTAATATTGATTATGAAATAATTTATTGCCACTGTTTTATAATTGGCCCAAGGTATTTTTTATAAAATGACCTTTGTCCATATTGAGTTTATATCTAAAGGAATTTATACTGAAAAATTAATAAGCTTATAAAATGTCTTTCTAAAATATTCTTAACATATTCACTCTTTCAATATAGATATATGCGTCATTAAGAAACTACAGTTAAATAATTTAAGTGCCGAGTCACTGACTTCAAAGCACTTGCATCCGGTAGATTGTGACACGCGAATGAATAACTGGTTTAAATAAGTTACTGGCTTAATCACTCACTTGTAACATCTAACATCAACATCTGTATGATAAGCTATGCATACCATCAAAGAATGCCACCTAACTCCTCAACGCATAAAGTAAAAGACAAGTTTTGATATTTACTATTAAACAAAAAAAGTTTAGAAAAAGTGACTTAGATTACTAACATCCACTGGAGGTATATACATTGCATTGCTAGTCGACTGGCCAATATTTGGGACTGTTTATGAAAGACTTGTTCACAAACAAATGTACTATAGTTTATGGAAGAAGTCGAATACAAGTCCAATTGTATGTGGTTGTTTTTTCTTGTTTGATTGAGGTTTAACGTCGTACTCAGGGAAATTTCACTTACATTACGACGACTGTCCACTTCACACAGCCTAACTACGGTCG